>JAJPUD010010545.1:0-38922 GCA_023553655.1 Myrmecobius fasciatus | reverse complement strand
AGGAAGAAAAGAAAAATAATAATCATGCTCAAAAAGTTTACTTTCTGCTGAGGAAGGAGGATAAGGGCAATGTATAATTCATGGAAGTTTAGAAATGCAGATAATATACTCTGGGAAAATTTGAGTAGGGTAAGGACATTTTCAGTTAGAGTTATTAGGGAAAATTTGATGGAGAAGATGGCTCTTAAGCTAAGTCTTGGATCATTTAGCTAAAGGTAGAAGGGATTTTCAAAGCCAGCAAACTTAACTCCCTCATTTGTAAAACCAATACCCAGGTAGTTTAAGTGCTTTGCTTACAGTCACATAGGTAGCAAACAACAAAGAAAGGTTTTAAATCCATATCTTTGAACTCTGGATATAGTGCTCTTTTTACTGTAGCACACATCAGGTAATCATAAGAAAGAAGTGTATTTCCAGCACTTCGGGAATAGTTGAATGATCTGTATGAAAGCATGGAAATGGATGACTTTTAAAAAGTTAGATGTAAAGTCCTATGCTTAAGTTAAAACACTTAACTTCACAAATACAAGGATAAAGAAGACAATTAAGTTTTAAGTGTCTATCATGTGGTAGGAACTGTGTTATGTCCTTAGGATACAAGTATAAGGAATAAAATAAATGTATATGTTAATGGGGAAGAGAAAAGGTACATATGTATAGTATAAACATGAAATTAATAAATACAAACATATACCAAGTATTTAAAAATACAAATTAGTTTGAGAGGGAGTATACAATCGGTTGGGGGGGCATCAAGAAAGAAAGGCTTCATATATAACATGTTGTTTAAGCTGCATCTCAAAGAAAGAAAAAGTTTCTCTGAGGCACTTGAGGGAATACATTCCAGACATGTTGGACAGCCAGTGTGAAGAACAGGATGTGGAATATAGAGTGGCAAGCCTGAGGAACACAGAGAAAATCATTTTGATTGGATCAGAGTGTGTGATGATGAGTAATGTCCAGGCTAGAAAGATTGATTAGGGCCAGGTTGTAAGATGCTTTAAAGGTTAAAGAGAAGGACTATATTTGTCCTATAGGCAATAGAAAGTAAGTGGAGTTGGCTTAACAGGGGAGTCACATTGTTGTATCTGTGTTTAAGGCACAATGTGTCTACTGCTTCTGAGGGACATACTGATTGATATCTCAAAGATAGCACAATGGCACCTATACTAATGAAATTAATGCATTCCCAATTCATTTCATTTTGAGAAATTTTATCAGATGTAAAGATGTTATAGAAGGTCTAATAATATAGATCATAGAATGTTAGATAAGAAAAGGAAGTTAGACCTGATTAACATGGTGACCAACACAATTCATAGATCAGAACATTTTAGAGCTGGAAGGGATATTAGAGATGATCTAATGTTTCTTAATTATATACATAATGAAATTACATTCTAAAAAGGTGAAAGCATTTACACAAGGTCACATAACTAAGGGTAAAGCTGGCCTATGGCAAGATTGCAATTTATATGCTGAGAATGACTCAATAGCATGATGTGATTGCTAGAAGAGGTGAAGAAATGTCAGTCAATGCCCAGATCATGGAGCAGGACAATGCCAGTGTACTCAAGCCAAGTAATCATCTCATTTAATTCTGGAAAGCAGCTTTAAAGGGGAGAAGGAATATTAATAAACTATAATGGGTTACTAGCACAGGAAGGGATTTAAATCTATTATCATGACAATCAGTTGAAAGAATTGACAAGATTTAAGTTGGAGAAAAGACTGATCATTGTCTTTAATCATATAGTAAGGTGTCTTATGAACAAGGAATTAGATGTACTCATCTTGGCTCTAAAAAGGTGAACCAGACTATTGGATATGAATTACAATTAAATTCTTAACAGAACTTTCTGAAAAGAGAATAGTCCTAAGGTTGTGAATTTCCAGTGGCTGGAAATGCCCAAGGAGAAAATGGGTAATCACTTGAAGATGATGTAGAAATTATTCATGCATTGGGCAGGAGGGTAGACTAGATGCCCTCTAAGATCTTTCTAACTATGAGATTCTATGATTCTATTATGATTCACTATTGAGAAAGGGATTATTTTAGTCATTGTGGCAGACATGCTCTCCCCCAAAGTTTAGGTAACTGCCTACTCTTCTTGTAATAAGGCTGAATTTTTTCTGTATATATTTATGAGCAGCAGGAAATGGAAGAAGACTATTAACTTATATTTTGTTTTTATATTTTCATTTTAAACAGGAAATTAGATGTGATGCCCTATTTATCTTACATAAAGATAACATTTCTATAAAACTAATTTGGGTATATTTAAAAAATAAAGTGTTTTTGAATTATTGCCTCATTGTACTAAGAATTAGATGCTGGAATATGTCAGAGAAATCAATTACTAAATTAGGAGTAGGATTTTAAAATGTGATTGCCCTCCATTGAATCATTTTATTGAAAAAAAGAAATCAACTACTTGAAGAGGCAATTGAAATTTCAAATTAAGATCCTGTAAAATGGATTTTGTTTTTGACTTTTTAACTGCCTTCCAGGTGTAGATAATCTATTATGTCTCATGAGAAGGCTCTTAAGTATTTGCTGAAGTACTGACTTACCTCCCTGTATGAATAATCTACTGCTTCTAAGGACATACAATTGATTATCTCAAAGATAGCACAATGACACCTATACTAATGAAATTAATGCATTCCCAATTCAAATCATTTTGAGAAAGTTCATCAGATGTACAGTGTAGATCATAAAATGTTATATAAGAAAAGGAAGTTAGATATGATCTACTCCCCTCTCCAATTTTGTAACTGAGAAAACTGAGATCCAGATAAGGGAAATGACTGTGCAAGTGCATACAGGGGATAAGGGAATAAGTGAAACTTCCATCCTATAAATAGAAATAAAAGACCTAAAATGCAAAAAACTAGTTGGAACTTATTGAACTCTGATACCGAAATTTATGCAATCAAGAAGAGGCACTGGCAAAGTAGAAAAAGCACAAAAATAGAAGACTTAAGCCATGAGTTTGAATTTTCTCTCCAATATTTACTAGTGGGTATGTTTTTCCAGTATAATTCTTACATAAAATAAGAATTATAATAATTTTGTGGGTAGGGGACTGGCCTAAATGATCTCTTAATAAGAGCAAGTTCCTATCTTGTAGGATACCTTGCTTCTCTCTAGCTGGTATCTTGCTTTCCTTCATGATACTGTGGTTATGATTATTACAAGTAAATTTTAACAGAGCATTTATTGTGTTCAGAGCACTTTGCTTGGCTGTGGGAATGTTCTATTAAAGGAAATTCCATAAAATATGGTTGGGGAAGTGAGATATGTTAATGAGATAAATAATAGTACAAACTACCACATGGTGAATGCCAAATGACTACTCATTAAATACTGTTGGAGGTCTGAAGGAATATACCTAGAAGACATTATGGAGAAGATAGGCCTCAAAGGAAGAAAAGGTCTTAAATATATGGGCAGGATAGAAGAAAGTATTTTCCAGGAAGCAGAATTCAAGAAACAAAGGTAGAGACAAGACATACAGACACATTTGTCTATCTATCTATCTGCATATCAAAAGAATTGATAGATATATAGAATAATTTTATATATAGAAACACACACATATATGTGAATACACACACACATACATTTAGTTCTAATGAAAGCTATCTCTAGAGTGTAAGGGGAAAAGGAAAGAAGAAAAAGAAAATTACATGATAATATTTGAAAGGAATAGCAAATTTTGCATAGTAGACTTGCATTTTCATGTGTAATTATCTTTTTTGTTATACTATGGAAATGTTTGTTTTATTCCATAAATTAAAAATAAAATAAATTTTTAAAAAGGCTATATATTGCATCTAACTGAAAAGAAAGCAGTTTGTTTGGAATGGAGATAATGGTTAAATATGTTATAGCATGTGATTGTGATGATAAATTATTGTGCTATAAAAATTGACAAGGAGAATAGTTTCAGTAAAACCTAGGAAGACTTAAATGAACTCATTAACTTATATGAACTCATGAGCAGAACCAAGAGAAGATTGTACACAGTAACCACAGTATTATATAATGATAAACTATGAATGACTTAGCTATTCTCAACAATACAATGATCCAAAACAGTTCCAAAGGATGCATGATAAAAATGCTAACTATTCTAGAGAAAGAACTGATAAACTCTGAATGCATAATGAAACATATATGTGTGTTTGTGTATCATTTTAAATTTATTTTTCTCGTTTTTAATGTTTTCTTTTATAAAGTAGTTATATAGAAATATGTTTAACATGACTTCACACATATAATTGGTACCAAATTATTGTCTTCTCAAGTTTTGGGGATGGATAGGAGGAGAGAATTTGGAACTTAAAATTTTTAAAAATCAATATTAAAATTTTTTCTGCATTTCATTGGGAAATATTTAATGAAATAAAAATATTTTTTAAAAAATTTGGTAGCGAGGAGAATAGCATGAGGACCTTATTTGCTGAGTAAAGACTTAGTAGACAATGGGAAACAACTGAACTTTTTGAGAATAAAAATAATATGACCAGTGTTGTCAATAAGAATTTTCCTGACAGTGATATGGACATATTCAAAAGAAAGTGGAAATAGGAATAGTTGATAATAAGCCATTGCAATTGTCCATGCAGGTGGTAAGAAAGGCCTGAAGAGACAGATTCAAGAAGTATTCTTAAATTATTAATATAGCATAGGAATCAATCAGCATTTATTAAGTATCTTTTAATTCCCAGACATTATCCTAGACCCTGCAGACATGAATTCAAAGAATGAAACTATCTCCATTCTTAATAAGCTTGCATTCTAATTCAGTATAAAAGGAAAATGAGAAATAGGTGAAAATATTTTTAAATATATAAGAATATATAGGTCATGATAACAAAGACAGACACATTGAGGACAGAAGAAAAAAATGGGCTTAGAGAAAAGAAAAATATATTGAGTTTGAGGTTGTAACTGTCCATTCGGGTGGAGATATGTGGAAATATATTTGCAGTGCTAGAAGTTGACATTTGCCATTATTACTTCCGGTTTTTCTAGAATCATTACCATCACTTCCAATCACCATAACTTCAGCTATTTATTGTTCTTTATGTTTTGTTATCCCTTTTCTTCTTCTTTTGTCTTAATTGCTCTCTGCAATTCTATCCATCATTCTTGGCTTTAGACATGAGAGTGAGAGAGAGGTTAAAGTTGGAGGCAAACTTTGCTAGTCTGCATACTGGATGCAGACTAGAGGTCTGGACCTTTTGAGTTGACTTTGTTTATGGAGGATTAAGTGTTGCTTGTTCACTAGAAGAGATTAATTTTGGGAACATGTTTGAATTCAAAATCATTCTGGAATCTGAGAGATATGAAAGTCTGACATCTGGAAACCTGTGATATAATCTTAAGAAGACATCTGTGAGTATATGGCTCATTAAGTGAGGTGCAATTTGCCAAAATGTTCTATTGCCAATTGCCAAAAGATCCCTGAGCATAAAAGACTAATCCTGTTGCAAAACTGGATGAACAGCTACATCAACAATTCTGGTAGAGAACATATCATGAAGGAAGACTCTGGGCAGGCTCTCCAGTATGGGCACATGCCCATGCCTATTGGTCTTTGGGACCAGAAAGACTCTCTCAGGAATTCTTGTATGAGTACATGGCATAGAGAAGTTTCAGATAACTATAAGAAAACCTTAGGAGCTAGAAAAAATTTAAAGAGGAAATAGAGAAAGAAAAAATTCTGAGATTTCTCTTATGCTGCCCTTCATATCACAAAGATTTCTGGACATTGATATTTCTCCTTCCCTTTGGCCAAAGCAAATTTTGAGACATTGCTGTTACAGAACTGTTACATGTCAAGGAGGCTACAGTGTTTCTCCTAATTGCTGACTTGGGACTCCTGGTGGCCATGCCCTCCTTGCCCAGAGACACTTTGCCCTTTTGTGCAGTATCTTCAGGTTCCTGAAAACTCAGTATTACTTTGGCATTTGGTAATGGTTTCCAGATATTGAGTCTGTGGCATTCTTGTGGTCTTGGGTAAATCTCTTCGACCATTTCCCATCCTCTAGACCAGTGGTGTCAAACTCAAATAGAAACGGGATTATGCCTGCGTCTGAGGATCCTTACAAACCACATATTGACTTAGAAAACCACACATTTATATATTTCTTTCTTGTTAATACATTGACACATTAACATTGGATAGGAAGTAATTTAAATCTATTATTTACCACATTTGAGTGTTGTGGGTCAATGTGCCACATGCTTGACACTTCTGCTCTAAGCCAAGGGTTTCTGGCATTCTGGGGAAGTCTGTGGACCCACTCACAATGATATTTTAAAATAATTGAAGGAAATAAATTTCATTTTGAGTTTACTGAAAATAAAGATGAAATGTTTCTCCCATCCAACTTCATTTGACCCTCTGAAATCTATCCATTAACCCTTTTTAATGTAGACAGCCCAGGTTAAGAAGCCCTGATCTCAATGAAGGGCTAAGATGACAGCAATGACATAGTACAGATGTGTTGTGCTTTGTCCATTTATACCACTACAATGTGATATCATGTGATTAATTTCTGGCTTATTTTATAGGAAAAGAAATTCAAAGGGACTAAGGATTCAAAGAACTAATTTTAGTAGATATGAATCTATACCTACTTTATTAACCAGGACAAACAGAATTGATCTGTTACATTAGTAATAGGTCAAATTTTGTTCTTCAAATTCTCATTCTTTTTACATCCCATATATTATTTTACCCATTCTCCCATATTTGTCCTAATGCAAGACATTTTATAAATTAAAAAGTGACATTTTAATAACATTGCTAAGTTGCAGAATACTTGAAAAGAATTAATGTCATTTAAGCCATTTGAAAATATTGAAACTTTGTTTTGTAGTGAATAAATAAAAAATATTTTAAAGTAAAAATCAAATATATATACACATAAACATACATTCACATTTTTAAAGTGGACATCATTTTAATTACTATTATAAAATCTAAGGAGAAATTCACCAAAAAAAACACCCTCAACCTATCAAAAATCAATAATGCACAATAATCAAAAGAAGAAAAATACTATGAAGAACTTAACTCATCTGGGGAGAAAATAGACATTCAAATACATTTTATGTTTCAATGATAAGAACTAAGTTTAAATGTAATCTCTTAATGGTAAATTTTAAAAATGTTAACAAAATTCACCTACTTTCAAGTAACAAAACCTGACTGAACACTAAAAAAGGTGTGAAATAAAAAATGCCATGTGTATCTAAAACCAAAGTGAAGATGAATTTCCTAGAGGAAGAAAGAGTTAACAAATCTACATTCAATGAGATTATCTATTTGAGTATTTGTCAAATATTGACCACTGGAAAACATGGGGACCACCAAAGAGTTGGAATACTGGATAATCAGTCAATTATTAATACTTATTTAAATTCCTACCATATGCCAGCAACATCACAAAGTGATAAATCTTTTGGCCAAGGCAATTATAAAACAAAGTTAGATGGCCCATTTTTCTGCAGTGATGCTAGCAGAGTAATGAGAAAAGGGGGGAAAATGTTAAGGCTATGTTATAGTAAGAATTCTTTTTGTGCATGAATTGGACAAGAAGCTTTCTAAGATTCCTTACAACTCTCAAATTCTATAAATCCATTTGAGGACTATATGCAAACATTAATTTACCTATTAGTATTATAAATATGAGATATTTGTCCAATGACCAATGAGCTTATTACATATTACTAGAAATGACTCATATTGTGACATTTTCACCATAATTTTGTAATTTCTCCTTCTATGGAGATAGTGGGTAGCCCCACCCTGCTGTGTTTAGAAATCTCAATTATGTCAAACCCCAAGGTTGAATTTTCCTATAAATCTGTCTGGCTCACACAATCTTTGCTGAATCCTTTTTGGGTTAAGCCCACCATGGCAGCAATCTGCTTCAGAGTATCTTTCTCCTTTCCCTACTTCCCCATGCCTCATGGTATTTAATTTGCTTCTGTAAATCTGCTCAACTGGGATAGTCTCACTTTCTTGCTGTATATAGTTTTGGTGAAGGTCACAGTTTATTCATATTAGGGGTGTCATGAGCTAAACCAGCAAAAGGGAGGGGAGAGCTTCCTTCTCTTCCCTTTTCACCCCATGTTTCTGAGAATCAGAGTAAGAATTGAGTTTTGGTTTATATTGGTTCTAGGATTAGATAGAATTCCATTGCACCCAGGAATTCCAATCATAGTAACTTTTGAGGCGGATCAAATTGAAGCCAGCTCACCCAGCAGGGAAAGCCTCAGAATCCAGATTTCTTAAGACTTTCACCAAAGGGAATTTTGGACTTGGAACTTAGGCCTCCCTATATCACTTGAGTTAAGTAGTAAATACCCTCACTATTCCCAGAATAGGAGGGAGTGAGAATTATGTCCCCAAGTATTAGAGGAATGATTGTATGTTTATTCTTGCTATACTTTTGAAGTAAATATTGTTTTGTAAAAGTTCATCAGCTGTTAAGTGGTTAAATGGAACTTCAGTACAAAGGAATTTCTTACAATCAGGGGAGCATCTGTGGTGCAGGTCAGAGAGCCAGGAGCAGAAGATTTGGAAACCTTCTTTCACTATTTCTGTAAACAATTTATGTATAACAAAAACCCTGCTACCTGGAAATCATATATTTTATGTCTCACCTCTCCCCCAGGGTTCTCATTAAGGAGTTTTGAGCTTTACAGGCTCCCTTCTTTCCATCTTGTAGCAAAAAAAGGATAGACTAAAGGTACAGAATGAATCATAGATTTTCAGACGTGGCTGATGTGGATTATTTATCAGGGAATGTGTTTATTTGGTACAAGGAAAGAGTTTTTTTTCTTTCTTTTCCTTCTTTCCTTCCTTTTTTCTTCTTTCTGGGGAGGGAACAGTTGGGAGAATAAGGGAGTGTTGATCATAATATTTTAAAAGAGAAAAAAATAATCAATGAATCACTAAAAATACACAGAATAAAGAAGGAAGAATTTTGGATAAGGACATATTGAAGCAAGACAGTTTTAGAATTACCTTGTTAAATTTGAAATACAATTGTTAAAAATCATCAAGCTATATATAGTGGATATTCATGGTTTCACAGGTGATCACATTTTTTCTATATGACAATGGACTTCACTTGTCCTTCAAGGCTATAGTAGTCTAGTTATATACAGAAAGTCTTATCATCGATTAGTATATTGTCCACTAGCACCCTCATTCTAATATCAGTATCCTACTAGCAATCTTCACACATGTCAGAAACTTCCAAAGGTTGTGTTGTTTTTAAGCCATTTTCATCCCAGGATCAAGAGAACTTAGTGGTTACTTTTTAAATCGGGAGGGGGGGGAGGGGAATTAATAGTTGGAGACAACTATGATAAAACTGCATCTTATACACACAAGTTATTTTTCTCTTCCTAAGTTTCCCAGTCTCAATAGCAATACTGATATACTCCCTAAATATGAAAGAATACGCATACCTTGTTTTATTCCACTTTGTTTTACTGTGTTTTGCACATATTGTGGGTTTTGTTTGTTTGTTTGTTTGTTTTTTACAAATTGAAGGTTTCTGGCACCATTTTTTCCAACATGTGCCCCAATTGTATCTGTGTCACATGTTAGTAATTCTCACAATATTTCAATTTTTTTTCATAATCATTATATCTGTTATGATGATTGATGTCACTATTGTGTTTGGGGGGGGGAGGGCATACCCATATAAGCCAGGGAATTTAACTGATGAAAGTTTGTTCTGATTGCTCCATTAGTGGATTGATTGTTCTCCATTTTTTCCCCTTTCCTCAGGTCTCATTTTCTGAGGCACAATATTGAAATTAAGCCAATTAATAGCACTGTAATGGCCTCAATACTATAAAGTGGCCTACCTGCCAATGACCCTGACCATGACATATCTGCTTCCATCCATTCCTTTCCACTTTTGCAGAGGTGGCAGAATCTGTTCTGCCCTAATTATGCCAATTGTAGAACCTCCAAGAGAATAATGAGATACTGAAGAGAGGCCCATACTAGCATGGTTATTAATAAATTTCATTAGGATTAATTAGGCTAATTGGAAAGTTTTTTCTCAAGAGACCTGTCCTTCTGGATGGCAATAAGACAAAATGACACCATGGATCCTCGAACCAACCCCAGGCCAGGCTGGGTTATATATAGATATATATGCTACATAACAAAGATGGCACAGTGTCAACATGGCCTGGGGTCATGTGCAAGATTCCCTGTGGAGCTTCTTTTGCTATTTACATTTACTCAAGGTAGTTTACATTTTTTTTCTCTGGAGTCATAGGTCACATTCCCACTTTCATGTACTATATTATTATATAGGTAGTTTATCCATACCTAGGATGTCGTCTTTCCTAACATCTGCCTCTTAGAACCCATAGTTCCCTTAATGGCTCAAATATTACTTCTGGCTAGAGATCGAGTTGTCTTAAGTTGTTTGTGTCTCCCCATTTCCCCTCCTAAAGCACTGTGTATTTATTTCTCACACATCTTACACTATGAACATCGGTGGCACAAAGGATAGAGTACTGGGCTTGGAGTTTAGAAAACCTCTCTTCCTGACTTCAAATCTTGCCTTAGAGACTTTACTATCTGTGTGATCTTAGTCAAGTCATATGACCCTATTTGCCTCAATTTCTTCATTTGTAAAATGAACTGGAGAAGGAAATGGTAAACCATTTTGCCAAGAAAACCCTAAATGGAATAACCAAGAGTTGGTGAAGACAAAAAAAAAGAAAGAAAAAAAAGAAAAAGAAAAAGAAAAGAAAAGAAAGAAAGAAAGAAAGAAACAACACAATGTAAGCTCCTTACAAACAGGGATTCTCATTATCCTCAATGCTTGGCACTTATTACATGTCTATTGACAGATGGATAAGAAATATTTTAAAAGTAAAAACACTCTGAAATTTTAAAATTAAAACAAAGAACAAATTATAAAAGAAAAGGTTGTTTTTTTAAAAAAACCACAATAGGTAAATTGTTCAGGATTAGCCAAAGTGAAATGGAAAAAAATCTGAATTATTGAGACATTTCTTCTATTTCTTTTTTTATATATATAAAGCTTTTTTATTTACAAAACATATGAGTGATTTTTCAACACTGACCTTTGCAAAAACTTTTTTTCCCCAAGCTTTTCCCCTCCTTCCCCTCACCCCCCCCACCCCTAGATGACAGGTAATCTAATACATGCTAAATAGGATAAATTATATGACAAATACAATACATGTATACATATCTATACAGTTATCTTACTGCACAAGAAACACCAGATCTAGAAAGAGAAGAAGAAAAAAAACAACCTAAGAAGGAAAACAAAATGCATGGAAACATTCACAGAAAGCGTTAAAATGCTGTGTTGTAGTTCACACCCAATTCCCACAGGCCTCTCTCTGGATGTATATGACTATCTTCATCGCTGAAGAACTGGTTTGAATCACATCATTGTTGAAGAGAACTATGTCCATCAAAATTGATCATCATATAGTCTTGTTGCTGTGTATAATGTTCTCCTGGTTCTGCTGATTTCACTCAGCATCAGTTCATGCAAGTCTCTCCAGGCCTCTCTGAAATCCTCCTGTTGGTCATTTCTTACAGAACAATAATATTCCATAATATTCGTATACCACAATTTATTCAGCCATTCTCCAATTGATGGGCATCCTTTCAATTTCTAGTTTCTTGCCACTACAAAAAGGGCTGCCACAAACATTTTTGCACATGTGGGTCCCTTTCCCTCCTTTAAAATCTCTTTGGGATATAGGCCCAGTAGAAACACTGCTGGGTCAAAGGGTATGCACAGTTTGATAACTTTTTGAGCATAGCTCCAAATTCCTCTCCAGAATGGTTGGATCCGTTCATAGTTCCACCAACAATGTATCAGTGTCCCAGT
This sequence comes from Myrmecobius fasciatus, assembly GCA_023553655.1. NCBI lineage: Eukaryota > Metazoa > Chordata > Mammalia > Dasyuromorphia > Myrmecobiidae > Myrmecobius > Myrmecobius fasciatus. The sequence continues at coordinate 26,988 of JAJPUD010010545.1, read as the reverse complement.
TTTCCCACATCCCCTCCAACAGTTATCATTATCATTTCCTGTCATTTTAGCCAATCTGACAGGTGTGTAGTGGTATCTCAGAGTTGTCTTAATTTGCACATTTCTTCTATTTCACACTACTCTTTTTATTCCTAAGATATGTTCACCTGAATTATTTAGGCAAATCTATTTTTAGTCTAGTTTGAGTCAACTGTGTAAACTCATTCTAAGAATTCAGTTATTTTTCCATAAATATAACCATACTTTTTATTTTCTATGAGTAGGTTCAGTGTTAATTTTTTTTTGAACAACTATGCTTAACTTCAGGGACATGTTATCACTGCACAAGGGAAATGGTTTGTTATATGGCTTGGTCAAAATATAAAGTCATATTTCAGTGTAAAATTAGTTAGTCAGTATTAACTGGAAGGAATGAGTGACTATTGTAACAGATAATCACTCTAAAATACTTTTTTTTAAGAAAACTGTGCTCCAAGCACAGTGCAGGATGTAGCGGCTCCCATTTGTTTGATTTTGATACCAAAGTTCTCTGGACATAGGTCTATCCATCTATGATCTCATGAGGGATTTTCTGACAGATTGCCTGCTCAACCTCAATCGTTGATAAGATTCAAAGAAGCTAAGTTTGCTTTTATTGATCAAAAATCAGCAAAGGCACTGCCATGGCTTTTTTCCATAGTCTGGGGACATTAACACTGTTACTTGTTTGCCCAACAATTGGGGTCAAAATAAAACAAAAACTGGTACTGTAAAACCCTAGCCATTCAAGACTGTGCTCTTCTCCTGTCCAGCAAAGAGGTGACCGCCCTAAATTTCCGTTACTATTCCCGCAACGGGGGGATGGAGCCAAGATGGCGAACTGCAGACAGCTTTCTCTGTGAACTCCTGGGACCTTCCCTCAGACCCAGACAAAGTGAGCCTTCGAACTGGTTTTGGAGTGAGGGCTCCGCCAAACATTTGGACTACAACGCACTTCTATCAAAAATCTACCTTGAAAGAACTCCTGAGAAGGTTAGCCTCAGGGGAAATCGGCCACTGGTTGCTATCAGACTCCAGCCAGGGTGGAAGTCAGGGCTGCGATAGAGGGGTGGATTTTAGGCACCCAGGAAGCCCCTGGGAGATGCCTGGGCCACTTTGCTCTGCTTGCGAGCAGGTGCTTTGGCAGATCTGCCTTTGGTAAAGGGTGGATTGAGAGCAGCTGAAAACGTGGTTCTAGTGCAGATCTAGCCCGACCAGCCTCAGACCTGAAGTCAACTCAGCAAACTGCACCAGGGCAAATACAAATTATTGCAGTATTCTCTGCTTTTGACCAATATCCCAACTTTAAATCATGAGCAAGAAGCAGAAGAGAGCTCTCACCATAGAAAGCTTTTACAGAGAAAAAAGTCCCCAGATCCTGACATTATGAAAACAATCCCAGATGAAGCCACAAAGGCAGAGTTAAGTTGGTCTCCCTTTCAGAAGGCTTACCTGGAAGATTGCATTAAGAATCTCAAAAGAGAGCTAGAAGAAGAATGGGGAAATAAATTGAGATCAGGGCAACAGAAATATTAAAAACTGGAAAATAGGACTGGTGAATTGGAAAAAGAAAACAATTCACTGAAAAACAAAATTGGTGAATTGGAAAAAGAAAACAATTCACTGAAAAACAAAATTGGTGAATTGGGAAAAATCACCAATTCACTGGAAAATAAAAATGGTGAATTGGAAAAAGACAACAATTCACTGAAAAACAAAATTGGTGAATTGGAAAAAGACAACAATTTACTGAAAAATAAAACTGGCAAAATGGAAAAAGAATGCATTGAATCAAGAAATTCAATTGGCCAGCTACAAAAGGAGCTAAAAAAGATAACTGAAGGAAATGATACTTTAAAAATTAAAATTGAGCAAATAGAAGTAAATGACTCAATAATACTTCAAGAATCAGTCAAACAAAAACAAAAAAATGAAAAAATAGAAGAAAATATGAAATATCTCCTAGGAAAAACAACTGACTTGGAAAACAGATCCAGGAGAGACAATTTAAGGATTATCGGACTCCCTGAAAGCCACGATGAAAAAAAGAACCTGGATGATATCTTCCAGGAAATTGTGAAAGAGAATTGCCCTGATGTTTTAGAATCAGAAGGCAAAATTGGCATTGAAAGAATTCACTGATCACCTCCAGAAAGAGACCCCAAAATTAAAACCCGAAAGAATATCGTGGCCAAATTTCAGGACTTTCACACCAAGGAAAAGATATTGCAAGCAGCTAGAAAGAAACAGTTCAAATACCGAGGAACTGTAATTAGAATTACACAGGATCTGTCAGCTTCCACTTTAAAGGATCGAAGGGCCTGGAATCAGATATTCCGAAAGGCAAAAGAACTTGGATTACAGCCAAGAATAAGTTATCCAGCTAGAATGAGCATCATCTTCCAGGGAAGAAGATGGTCATTCAATGATACAGGAGAATTTCACCTATTTTTAATGAAAAGACCTGATCTGAACAAAAAATTTGACCTCCAAATAGAGAACTCAAGAGAAGCATAAAAAGGTAAAAAGGAAAACTCTTGAGAACTATATTTCTACTATAGGTATCCTTAAAGAATGGCAGTATAATTTGATTTTTATTTGATAATAATGGAAAAGAAATTAGAGGTGGAAGGGATACCATACTGAAAAAGAAAAATGGGGGGGGGGGGAAGGAGGCAAAATAAAGTAAAAATAAAGGAAGTAAAATAAGGCAAAATCTCATAAAGAGACATAGAAGATCTAATATAATTGAGGGAAAGAAGGGAGGGCGATGAGTATTGTGTAAACCTTACTCTAATTAGATTGGACTCTAAGAGAGTATATCAGACACATTTGGCTTCAAAGAAAGGCCTGACCCTCCTTGTGGGAAGGTAGGAGGGAGGGGAGAAAAGGAAAGGGATAAACTAATAGAAGGATTAGGGGAAAGGTATAAAGGGGAGGGAGGGACTCTAAAGGGAGGAGGATTATTGGTGGGAGGTGGTCATCAAGAGCAAAGTACTGGGGAGGGGGGAAGGGAGAGAGGGGAAAGGGAAGAGAAAATCATAACTCTGGGTAAATAAGATGGCAGGGAATACAGATGTAGTTATTTTAACTGTGAATGTGAATGGGATGAACTCTCCCATAAAACGGAAGCGGGTAGCAGACTGGATTAAAAGCCAGAATCCTACAATATGTTGTTTACAAGAAACACATCTAAAACATAGAGATACATACAGAGTGAAGGTAAAGGGCTGGAGCAGAATCTTCTATGCTTCAGGTGAACCACGAAAGGCAGGGGTAGCAATCCTTATCTCGGATCAAGTAAAAACAAAAATAGATCTAATTAAAAGAGATAAGGAAGGAAACTACATTTTACTAAAGGGTTCCATAGACAATGAAGCAGTATCAATACTTAACATATATGCACCAAGTGGTATAGCATCCAAATTCCTAGAGGAGAAGTTAAGAGAGATGCAAGGAGAAATAGACAGTAATACTATACTAGTGGGAGATCTCAACCTTGCTCTCTCAGAATTAGATAAATCAAATTCCAAAATAAATAAGAAAGAAGTTAGGGAGGTTAACAAAAGGCTAGAAAAGTTAGGTATGATAGATCTCTGGAGGAAATTGAATGGTGATAGAAGGGAGTATACTTTTTTCTCAGGGGTTCATGGAACTTATACAAAAATTGATCATGTGTTAGGGCATAAAAACCTCAAAATCAAATGCAGAAAAGCAGAAATAGTAAATGCATCCTTCTCAGATCATGATGCAATAAAACTCACATGTAATATAAGGCCAGGAGAAAATAGACCACAAGTTATTTGGAAATTAAATAATCTTATCCTGAAGAACGAATGGGTGAAAGAGCAAATTATAGACACAATTGAAAATTTCATCCAGGAGAATGACAATAATGAGACAACATACCAAAATTTGTGGGACACGGCTAAAGCGGTTATAAGGGGTAATTTTATATCTCTAGATGCTTACTTGCATAAAACAGAGAAAGAGAAGATTAATGAACTGGGCTTACAATTAAAAAAGCTAGAAAAAGACCAAATTAAAAACCCTCAGTTAAATACCAAATTGGAAATTCTGAAAATTAAAGGGGAGATCAATAAAACTGAAAATAAGAAAACTATTGAATTAATAAATAAAAGTAACAGTTGCTTTTATGAAAAAACCAACAAAATAGATAAGCCTTTAGTTAATTTGATTAGAAAAAGGAAAGAGGAAAATCAAATTATTAGTCTCAAAAACGATAAGGGAGAACTTTCCTCCAATGAAGAGGAAATTAGAGTAATAATTAGGAGTTTCTTTGCCCAACTTTATGTCAATAAATTTGAAAATGTAAATGAAATGGAGGAATATCTACAAAAATATAGATTGCCCAGATTAACAGAAGAGGAAATAAATTATTTAAATAGCCTTATTTCGGAAAAAGAAACTATTCCCGCAATGGTCCCTCTCTTGCCCCACCCTTAACAGGGCTCCACGCTCCCACACCTGCGCAGTTGGAAGGAAGGAGATAGAAAGACCCAGGCATGTGCAGGCCACGGGACTATGAGCTTTCCAAGCCTGTGTGACAGCTCAGCTGGAGGGGAGGGGGCATTCCGAAGATCCTCGCCCCCTCAATAGTGTTTAGTAGTCTCCAGCAGGAGAGCTAGTTAGTGTAGCTGCAGACGCTATCGAGGCCCTTGGGTAAATGGAAGCGGCCAACTTGGCCCCTGTGTCTGGGTCTTCTCCTTCAGAGCTCGAGGTGGAGGTCTCTCCCATAGCCTCAGGGGTCCTGTGCATGGAGAACGGCCTCTACAACCTCACCATCCTCCGTTTTAATGATGTTTACAAGGTAGACCCGAGGGTCGAGGAGCCCGTCGGAGGAGCCGCCAGGTACACCCTTGCTGTCTTCCTTGACTATGTCCTGCATCCCCAAAAGGAACCGAACCCCCCAAGGATTTGGTGAGGTCCTAGTGGCGTTCTTAGACTTGAAGGCCTGGGTGCTGTTTAGGATGCTGGGGCCACACATGACACCTGGGCCAGCAAACACTACTGGCCCGACAACTACTGGACGGGAGACGGCAGTGCAGTTGCTGGCAGAGAGCACGGGTGCAGCGTGCTGACCTGCCTGCTCCTCCAAGCTCTGGACAGAAAGATCTCTCTAGTCTGATGGGTGGCTCCCACACTCCCCTGTCATCCTAAAGGCCACTTCCTCCACATTATCAGAATTCCCTTAGCGAATTAGTGAGTGAAAGGCAGCTTCAGGAATTAAGACAAAATGGTCTCAACCTTTTAAAAAAAGCTTCTGTTTCTATCTTTTATTTTTGATATCACCATAATTTCCCCTAATATATACCAAACGTTACTCTTTCCCTTCCCAGAGATCCTTCTAATATAACAAAAAGTATTTTTAAAGACAAAAAATATGTATGTTTGCTCTCAGCTTCAATTTTCAACCAGATTTTTTAAAAAATGGAGATAAAAAATAAAAGAAATATCCATTCCAGAAGAATTGTTATGAGAGTCAAATATGAATATAAGCAAAGCACTCTGAAAAAGCTATACATAAATGTCATTTAATATTCCAGGCTAGCTTTCAAAATCCTTTATTCTAAACAACAGCAGCCACAACAACAGTCTTAATAGATGCTTTCACTTCTTTTTCTGTCATCTTTTTTTTTTCTTAACTCTTTGCAATCTGGCTTCCAACATTATTCAACTGAAACTTTCTCCAAAATTACCAACAGTCTCTTTAACTGCCAAATCTAATTGCCTTTTCTCAATCCCTATAGTCTAACTCTCTGAAGTCTTTGATATTGTTAAACACCACCTGTTCCTTGATAATTACCTCTCTAGGTTTTCATGACCATACTTTATTCTAGGTCTAATTGTCTGGCTATTCCTTCTTTGTCTTTTGCTTTCTTGGTTCCCCTAAGGCTCTGTCCTGAGCTCTCTTCTCCCTCAGGTAATCTTACCAGCTTCTATATGTTTGCATCCCATACTATCTCAGATCTATTTGTCCTAATCTTTTTCCTCACTTCAAATCTCCCATTTTCAGGTACTGATTGGGCCTCCCTAACTGGATATCCCCTAGACATTTTAAATACATGTCCAAAACTGTTGCCCACCAAATCTTCCCCTTTTCCTAACTTTTCTATTACTATTGAGGATATCGCTGTAATGCTCCAGGAAAAACTGAGGCTGTATCGCACATTGGAAATTAGGTAATATTTTATTGATATTAATTGGAGAGTTTAGAATCTATAGCTATGGAGCAGGACTGAATGGGACTCTTATCTCAAAGCACACAGTCCATTGAAAGTTTAGACTGGCAAACATTAGCCAGCCATCTGGATCTCAAAGTAGATCCAGCAGCCTATTGAGGGGTATCAAGGATTTTATAAGCCTTGGGCCTTCAGGGGAACAAAGAGGAACAGGTAGAGGGAGGGGTTGGGCACTGGGGTGGGGATTGGAGTTCCAGGAAAGCACTATCAATTCAGTTCTGACAGATTAGGGGTATGGAGGAAGGATCATAAATTCTAATAAGTTTGGGAAGAAGCTAGGAGATATTAAGGCTGGGGTCATAAAGATAAGGGGTATGTCTAGGTATTTGAGATGTGCCATCTAGAGGTTTTATGACTCTTTGGAATGCTGGCCCAATTATTCCTGATGGTCAGAAGGGGGGGTTGCTATTGAGGCAGAACAATTAAGAGAAACTGAAACAGAGCAATTGAGGGAAACTGAGACATGGAACTGTGGCACAACATTCCACACTCTCTCTCCTGAATATTCAAATTATCGAATCACCTTCCCCCAGATATCTGGAATGTTTCAGCACCATGATTTTGACTGACCCTATCAGGAGCAGATAAACCAAAATAAAACTAGAAAAGGTGCAAGGACCTATGGTAATGGCAAGTCTCTCCCTGATAACCCCAGAGCTGTTAACAGCTTTCCATAGTCCTCCCTGTTGCAAGCCTGTCAGGTCCTCTGCAGTTCTGGAGTATCACCTCAGCCAGGGAATCCAGTTTGAGATGAACAATATTAGGTCTGCAGTAGTTTGTGCACTCGCCTCTGCTTGCAGAAAAGAGCAGTGGTCCCCAAGGCAGCTGTGCTGGCCTCTCTAGGAGGGACACTGCACAGCCGTCAGAGACTCCAACATGAACTTTCTGGGACTTATTTTTCATATCTAAGTAGATGTTTCATAAGGTGAACATTACAAATCATTTTTATTTTAAAATACCCAATACATAAAAAATTCTAAATTGCCTATTGTCCAGAACAGAAACATTTTCAGAGACAAAAGGCAAAAACTATTATTCTCAGAGTCCCTGTAATAAAAGGGTACAACTTTAAGATGACTCAACACAATCAATTAAAACTCATACAGAATGTCCTAATTCCACATAAAAGAATCTGAAAACTCCTGAAAAAAAAATATCAATTAGACTTTTGGAAATAACCCTACCAAATTATGGATCACATTTGTTATCATATTCCTTAAACAAGGAGACAATCTTGTACCCAAATAAACAAATATTCAGTTAATTAACACCATGTAAAAGTGAGCTGTCCCTTCAAAAAAACATTCTCTGCTCCTTTTCTAAAGAAGCAGCCAAAAGGGGTGAGTGGGGGAAGAGAAGTGAGTTATCTTCCCCTTTGATAAAGAACCTTCCCATTTCTCCCTCCCCCACAAAACTTTTAAAATACTTGCCTCTTTTTTTTGTCCCAAGATTCACAATATAGTGAATAGCTAAATAATTCCATAAAACTCACACACATGCTCAAAATTAAATTTGACAAAATTTAAAGCATAACTTATAATGTTTACCAATTACTCAATGTTTCCAAAGATAGCATGTTATCAGGACTTTTTTTAAAACAAGCTATTATTAATCTGAATCAAATCAAATACAGCTTTTAGAAATTTTTACTTCCAGTAGTAAAGGTTCAATATTCACACAAATTTCTAAGATCTTATACCCAGGATAAACAACCTAGCTTTCACAAGGCAACAAAAATTATAAAAACCAAGTTCCCAGAATTCAATAGACCAATAAGCCCATAAGGATATTGCTTTTTTTTTTCCCCACTTAAATAAATTTCCTAAATTCCAATTGAATAAGGGCAGCTAGGTGGTGCAGTGGATAGAGCACCAGCCCTGAAGTCAGGAGGACCTGAGTTCAAATCTGGTCTCAGACACTTAACATTCCCTAGCTGTGTGACCCTAGGCAAGTCCGCTTAACCCCAATTGCCTCAACAAAAAAACAAAAAACAAAAAACAACAAAAAAAAATTCCAATTGAATGTTGCAGACAAACTAAATTACCATTTGGTTGTATGTATACATATGTATACACACATATATATGTGTGTATAAATGCATATACACACACGTGTGTGTGTGTGTGTGTGTATAATTTCAAACTGGGTCTCCCCAAAACTTTATTCCAAGTTTTTTTTTTTTCTCAACACTAATTGACATCAACTTTCTTTTTTCTCTCTCCACCTTCCCTCAGGCAGACTAAGGACTAATTTATTGCCCTTTTCACTTACCAGGCTTTTATTGCCCTTTCCTTCTCTTTTTATTGCTCTCTTACCTGTGCTTTTTTTTAGCAGGCTTTTGGGGGGGAAAAGCTTCTCTGCCAGCATTTTAAAGGTAGCCAAACTTTTCTATTCCTGCTACTTTCAAATTAATGCAAACACGTAACACCAATAAGAAATTTTAAAACCACAAGCATTTTTTTTAACATTGAAATGACCAATTGCCAAGTTTTCAATCATTGTTCTTAAAACTTAACAGAATTCCCTAAATCAACAAACAGACAGACAAGCCACAACCACTAATTACACAGAGGCAAGAGTTAACACATGCAAGATAGGAGCAAACTCTTGCTATTCAGGAATGCTGTGAGAGGAGAGGGGAGTTTAAATCAACCAAACAGACAAACAAGTCTTAAAACACTGACTACACAGACATAAAGAAGTGAAAGGGAAACTCCAGCTTTTCTCCGGAATGGCCTGAGGGGGGTTTTAAGTTAACAACCTCTCCCTCTCAGATATTCAAATTGAGCCTTTCAAATAGGCTTCCAGGCTCCAAACAGAGAGTGCCCAGAACTCAGGGTCCTAAGCCACCCAAACTTGTGCCAACAGGCACCCAGACCCAAATGATGCCACAAGGCATCCCATTGACATCTCCCAGATTAATGAAAAATAAGATTAGTTTCAAATAGTTGTCAATCCCAATTTTAATTTTTCATATTTTTTCTGGGGAACCACCAGTGTGTCGACACCCAGACAGACAGACAGACAGACAGAGAGAACTTACCCTGCAGGGATTTCAAAGAGACTCTCTTATGGCCAAATGGAGGTGTCCGCCTTGAGCTCTTGCTGTGGCTTAAGCTGTTCTCTTCATGGGACTCTGGTACCAGCCAGAGTTGGCCTTCCCTAAAAAGCTCAGGTCCAGTTGCTTCAAGGCTCTAGAAGGAGACCTGTTAGTTTCCAATGTACAATACTGCTCTCAAATCTCATATCTTGCTGGGGAGCCTCCAAATGTAATGCTCTGGGAGAAACTGAGGCTGTGTTACACATTGGGGATTAGGTAATATTTTATTGATGTTAATGGAGAGTTTAAAATCCATAGCTATGGATTGGGACTGAATGGGACTCTTGTCTCAAAGCACACAGTCCATTGAGAGTTTAGACTGGCAGCCATTAGCCAGCCATCTGGATCTCAAAGTAGATCCAGCAGCCTATTGAGGGGTATCAAGGATTTTATAAGCCTTGGGCCCTCAGAGGAACAAAGAGGAACAGGCAGAGGGAGGGGTTGGGCACGGGGGGGGGTGGAATTGGAGTTCCAGGAAAGGACTATCAATTCAGTTCTGACAAGTTGGGGGTATGGAGGAAGGATCATAAATTCTGATAAATTTGGGAAGAAGCTAGGAGACATTAAGGCTGGGGTCATAAAGATAAGGGATATGTCTAGGTATTTGAGATGGGCCATCTGGAGGTTTTATGACTCTTTGGAATGCTGACTTAATTATTCCTGACGGTCAGAAGGGGGGGTTGCTATTGAAGCAGAACAATTAAGAGAAACTGAAACTGAGCAATTGAGAGAAACTGAGAAATGGAACTATGGCACAACATCACTATCTTCTCAGTAATCCAGGCTCATATATTTGATTCTCTCTCTCTCCTCCCTCCCCCATTGTTTCTGTCTCTCACTCCATATTTAATCAGTTGCTAAGTCCTGTCATTTCTTCATTTGTAACATTTCTTGTATGTCCCCATTTATACATATTTTTTGGCATGTTCTTCTCCCATTAGACTGTGAACTCCTTTAGACCAAGGATTGCCCTTTGCCTTTGTGTGTGTGTGTGTGTGTGTGTGTGTGTGTGTGTGTGTGTGTTTCCAGTGATTAGCATAGTATCTGGCCAATAGAAAGCTTAATGCTTATTGACTTTCTCATTTGACTCTTACCCTTTGTGGGGTACTTCTATTTTTATCCCTATTTTATAGAGGAGGAAACAAATTCTGAGAGAGAGCAAACAGCTGACTTATCCATAGTCACATAAAAAAATAAGGATTAAAGGAGGTATTTAAACTTGTCTCTTCTATACGTGGGTGCTGTTGTGCCATTTTACAACTGAAGAAATTGAAGCTAAATTTAAATCATAAAACCTTAACTGTTCAAAGTAGGATTTAAACTCAAGTCTAACTGATTCCAAGTTTGACCTTGCTTAGTCCTATCTATCAACTGTGCCACTTAGCTTGATTCCAATTTTAGATGTTAAAATAATTTGTCATCTAGCTACATAGCCTCTGAGGTACACAGGGTTTTTTCAGACAGGTTTTCAGAAGTAGTAGTGACCCAGAACCTTTTTGACTCCAATTATTTGGATAACAGCAACTTCCCATTGGTGAATGGAGAAAAAAGTTTCCTAGATAGCCTTGAGTTTTACAAATTAATCAATGGTAAAATATACACAGATAGACAAGATCAAATGATCCATTGATTTTTCAATAGATGGCATCACTGTTCACTAGGAATATTATTCTGTAGTTTTCCTTCTCTAAAATTATAAAACCTCTCAAGGAGACCAATGAGGAACTCCACTTTGGAACTTATATTTTAAGACATGAAGTATTGGTCTAAAGCTAATTGCTGCTAGATTGCTGTTCAATTTTCCAAACAGTTTCAGTCTTTGGGTTTATCAAACACTATGCCAAGATATTTGTTTGCTTCTAACTGTTGTATGCTTAATTTGATCAACTTGTGCACTTTTTTTTTGACCAGTACCAAATTGGTTTCAGCATAATTGTTTTGTTGTATAGTTTGAGATTTGGTGCTGATAGCTCACCAGCCCTCCTCCCACTTTTTTATTCATTATCATCACTATTGAGATTCTTGATATTTAATTTCTTCCATATGGATTTTATTTATTTTTTAGTTCTAGAAAATATTATTTTGGCAACTTGATTAATACAATTCTAAACATGTAAGTTAATTTGAGTAGTATTGTCATTTTAATTATATTGACTTAGGTTACCTATGAGCAATTAATATTTCTCCAATTATTTAAGTTTGTTAGGTACTTGTATTTATATACAGCATATAGATTCATGTTATTAATATGGTTAATTATATTTACGCTTTTTTATGCTGAACCATTCTATCATTCCCCTTAATAAACTCATCTAGGTCATAGTAATGGGTCTTCAGCCCTTGTCCTCAGAATTTCTTCTCTCCAAAAGACAGAAAGGGGGGGGTGATAGATCACAGCAAAGGGTCAACTCAAAATTGCATATCTAGGATGGGGGGGAGAGGTAAGGGCAGAGCCAAGATGATGGAGTGAAGCAAGATGGTGTAGTGAAGACATGACTCTCTGTGATGTCCTCTGACCTTCTCTCAAACAAACAGCATGTTAAAAGCCTCTAAACTAGTTCTGGAGTGAAAGCTCCCCCAAATATTTGGAGTACAAAACATTTCTAGAAGAAGCTACCTTGGAAGACCTTTGGAGCAGGTCTGTTTCAGATGGGCAGAGGGTCGGTCAGTTTGCCAAGCTCAGCAGCTTCAGGAGAGGGCAGGAAACCAGGCCCTGATGTTTTAGAATCAGAAGGTAAAATCACCATTGAAAGAATTCACCAATCATCTTCTGAAAGAGACCCCAAAATTAAAACCCCAAGGAATATCGTGGCTAAATTAAAGGACTATCACACCAAGGAAAAGATATTGCTAGCAGCTAGAAAGAAACAATTCAAATAAAGAGCAACTGTAATTAGAATCACACAAGATCTGCATTGAAGGATTGAAGGGCTCAGAACCAAATATTCCAAAAGGCAAAGGAACTTGGATTACAGCCAAGAATAAGCTATACCGCTAGAATGAGCATTATCTTCCAGGGAAGAAGATGGATATTTAATGACATAGGTTAATTTCATCTATGAAAATGAAAAGACCAGATCTGAATAAAAAAATTGACCTCCAAAAACAGAACTCAAGAGAAGCATAAAAAGGTAAAAAGTAAAGAACTCTTGAGAACTATATTTCTACTATGGGCATACTTAAAGAATGGGGTATAATTTGATAGTATTTTGATAACATGAAAAAGAAACTAGAGGTGCAAAGGCTATCATACTGGGGAAAAGAGGGAAAAGGTGGTAAAATAAGGTTTAAAAAGGAGGTAAAAATAAGGTAAAATCTCATGAAGAGGTAAAGAAAACCTAATATAATTGAGGGAAAGGAGGGAAGGGGATGAGGATTGTGTGAATCTTACTCTCGTCATATTGGGCTCTAAAAGAATATATCAGACACATTTGGTTTCACAGAAAAACTTGTCCCTCCTTATAGGGAAGTGGGAGAGAAAGGAGGAAAAGAAAGGGATAGACTAATAGAAGGAAAATAGAAGAATTAGGGGAAAATTGTAAAAAAAAAAAAAAGGGGGAGGGGTCCTAAAGGGGGAGAATAACAATAATGAGACAACATACCAAAATTTGTGGGATATGGCCAAAGTGGTTATAAGAGGTAATTTTATATCTCTAGATGCTTACTTGCATAAAATAAAGAAAGAGAAGATCAATGAATTGAGCTTACTATTAAAAAAGCTAGAAAAAGAACAAATTAAAAACCGTCAATTAAAAACCAAATTGGAAATTCTGAAAATAAAAGGGGAGATTAATAAAATTGAAAATAAGAAAACTATTGAATTAATAAATAAAACTAAGAGTTGGTTTTATGAAAAAAAACCCAACAAAATAGAAAAACCTTTAGGTAATTTGATTAGAAGAAGAAGATCAAATTGTTAGTGTCAAAAATGAAAGGGAGAACTTTCCACCAAAAAAGAGGAAATTAGAGCAATAATTAGGTGTTACTTTACTCAACTTTATGCCAATAAATGATAATCTAAATGAAATGGAAGACTATCTACAAAAATATAGACTGCCCAGGTTAACAGAAGAGGAAATAAATTATTTAAATAGCCCCATTTTAGAAAAAGAAATAGAACAAGCTATTAACCAACTCCCTAAGAAAAAATTTCCAGGGCCAGATGGATTTACATGTGAATTCTACCAAACATTCAAAGAACAATTAATTTCAATACTATATAAACTATTTGAAAAAAATAACAAGAAGAAGGTGTTCTATGAAATTACTTTTATGATATAGATATGGTAGGGTGAAAACAGAGAAAGAAAACTATAGACCAATTTCACTAATGAATATTGATGCAAAAATCTTAAATAAGATATTAGCAATAAGATTACAGAAAGTCATCCCCAGGATAATACACTATGACCAAGTAGGATTTATACCAGGAATGCAGGGCTGGTTCAATATTAGGAAAACTCAGCATAATCAGTTATATTAATAACCAAACTATCAAAAGTCATAGGGTTATCTCAATAGATGCAGAAAAGGCATTTGATAAAATCCAACACCCATTCCTATTAAAAACACTAGAGATATAGGAATAATGGGCTTTTCCTTAAAATGATCAGTAGTATCTACTTAAAACCATCAGCAAGCATCAAACTAGAACCATTCCCAAGAAGATCAAGAGTGAAACAAGGCTGCCCACTGTCACCATTACTATTTAATATTGTATTAGAAGTATTAGCTTTGGCAGTAGAGAAGAAAAAGAGATAAAAGGAATTAGAGAAGGTAATGAGGAAACCAAATTATCACTCTTTGCAGATGATATGATGGTATACTTAAAAAAATCTTGGAGAATCAATTAAAAAACTACTAGAAACAATTTACAACTTTAGCAAAGTTGCAGGATACAAAATAAATCCACATAAATCATCAGCATTTATATATTACCAACAAAGTTCAGCAGCAAGAGATACAAAAAGAAATTTCATTCAAAATAACTGTTGATAGTATAAAATATTTGGGAATCTATTTGCCAAGGAAAAGTCATGAACTATATGAACTAAACTACAAAACACTTTCTACACAAATAAAGTCAGAGCTAATCAGTTGGAAAAACATCAAGTGCTCATGGGTAGGCCAAGCAAATATAATAAAAATGACAATACTACCCAAATGAATTTATTTTAGTGCCATACCAATCAAACTCCCAAGAAATTATTCTACAGATCTAGAAAAAAATAGTAGCAAAATTCATTTGGAAGAATAAAAGGTCAAGAATCTCAAGGGAATTAATGAAAAAAAAAGGTAATGAGGGAGCCTTGATGTACCAGATCTAAAAGTATATTATAAAGCAGTGGTCATCAAAACCTTTTGGTACTGGCTAAAAAATAGAGCAGTCAGTGGAATAGGATAGGATCACAGGACAAAATAGGAAATAATTGTAGCAGTCTAGTGTTTGATAAATCCAAAGACCCCAGCTTTTGGGATAAGAACTCACTATTTGACAAAAACTGCTGGGAAAATTGGAAACTAGTATGGAAGAAATTAGGGCTTGACCTATATACCTAACACCACATACCAAGATAAGATCTAAATGGGTTCATGATTTAGATAGAAAGAGTGATATCATAAGCAAGTTAGAGGAACATAGGATAGTTTACCTCTCAAACATGTGAAGAAGGAAGGAATTTATGTCCAAAGAAGACCTGGAACTCTTAATTGAACAGCAGATAGATAATTTTGATTATATTAATTTAAAAAGTTTTTTTACAACCAAAACTAATGCAGACAAGATTAGGAGGGAAACAATAAATTGGGAAATTATCTTTATGTTTAAGAGTTCTGATAAAGGCTTCATTTCCAAAATATATAGAGAATTGTCTCATATTTATATCCAAGCCACTCTCTAATCCATAAATGGTCAAAGGATATGAACATACAATTTTCAGATGATGAAATTAAAACTATTTCTAGTCATATGAAAAGGTGCTCCAAATCACTATTGATCAGAGAAGTGCAAATTAAGACAACTCTGAGATACTCCTACACACCTGTCAGATTGGCTAAGATGACAGGAAAAGATAATGCTGAATGTTGGAAGGGATATGGGAAAATTGGGACACTGATACATTGTTGGTGAAATTGTGAACGGATCCAACTATTCTGTAGAACAATTTGGAACTATGCTCAAAAACTTATCAAACTCTGCTTTGAGCCAGCAGTGTTTCTACTGGGCCTATATCCCAAAGAGATCTTAAAGAAAGGAAAAGGGACCCATATGTGCAAAAAATGTTTGTGGCAGCCCTTTTTTGTAGTGGCAAGAAACTGGAAACTGAGTGAATGCCCAACAGTTGGAGAGTGGCTGAATAAATTAAGGTATATGAATGTTATGGAATATTATTGTTCTGTAAGAAACGACCAGCAGGATAATTTCAGAGAGGCCTGGGAGAGACTTGCATGAACTAATGCTGAGTGAAATCAGCACAACCAGGAGATCATTGTACATGGCAACAATAAGACTACATGATGATCAATTCTGAAGGACATGGTTCTCTTCAACAATGAGATATTTCAAACCAGTTCTAGTTGTTTCGTGATGAAGAAAGCCATATACACCCAGGGAGAGGCCTGTGGGATCTGAGTCTGTATCACAGCATAGCATTTTCACACTCTCTATTGATGTTTGCTTGCATTATGTTTTCCTTTTCAGGTTTTTTTTCCTGTACAGCAAGATAACTGTATAAATATGTATACACATATTCGATTTGTCATTTATTTTAATTAACATGTATTAGACTTCCTGCCATCTAGGGGAGGGGGTGGGAGGTAGGAGGGAAAAATTTGTAACAGAAAGGGTCAATGTTAAAAAATTACCCATGCATATGTTTTGCAAATAAAAAGCTTTAAATTAAAAAAATTAAAAATGCATATCTAGATAAGGAATATGGAGCAATAAAATATCTTACCTGTTGCCTCTTATTTATCCCCTTCCAAAAACTCACCCTGTCTGGTTGACAAAACACACTGTCTTCTTGTCTGGATCAAAAGACATCCTGGCTTTTTCTTAATCTCTCTTACAATTTACAACCTTGTAGACTGTTAGTGTCCTAACTAATTTTCAGATTTTCAATATATTAAGCCCTCTCAAACTGTTTCTAATTTAATAGACTTCCTTTGGAGACTAGCTTCTCAGCTATGGCATAAATAAACTTTTGGGGCCAAGAGATTTTCTGAATTATTTCAAACTAAGAATCATGATTCTCTCACATATTTCAATAATGTATAACTTTTCAAATATGTTATAGTCTATTTGCTAATATTTTATTTAAAGATTTTGTTTTAATCTTTATAGAGATATTGTTCTATAGTTTTCTTTCTCATCTTTGTCTCTCAAGGAAACATTGCAATTGCACAAATGAGAAATCATGAAGGTCCGAAATAGGGTGTCTGCTCTAGATCTTCTTTATGGTGAGAAGGGGAAGTGAAAAGTCAAGCATGACTCCAAAATTGTGAATCTATAGAAACAGGAAGATAAGAAAAGGGTTAGATTTAAGAGGAAAGATAATGAAGAAAATCTAAGTGCCTGCTTAATTACAAAGTGTTTGAATATTTCTTTCTTCTCTCTCTCTCTCCCTCCCTTCCTCCCTTTCTTTTTCTTCCTGTTGGTGCTCTATTCAAAGGAATGTAAATTTTGATCACTGATTTTTTTTTTTCTTAAAGACCAAGCCTAAAACCTAAATCACTCTAGCTATTATTGACTGGCCAACAAAAGGTCTCAGGACAATGTAAGTAACAATTGTGGCTGTTTTGGTCAAAAACCTTGAGGGTCTTCCTTTCCCAGATTAGGTTTTTTGTCTTTGACTAGGTGCAAATTCTTTGCCTCACTTCTTTCTTACCAAACCTCAATCACTGATTGGGTGTTGCCTCAGTCATACTGAGACTTATTCAAGACCTTAGTTTAAAAAGACCAAGGTCTCCCACTGCATCCAGGGCCATCTCCAGTCCTTCAGTCTATGTCTGGGCTCTTGAAGCAAAAGTGAGGCAGGTGACTTTGCAGGGACTATGCTCCTTCACCAAAGAAGAGTAATCCTTTAAATTTTAAAAAATATACTCAGAAATTATACTATTTTAACAAATAAAAAGTCATCTAACAGTGATATGGACTTTGAGTTTACTCTAATCCCTTTTCAGGAAGATCAGGCGTAACCAAACCCTGATCTATTATCCTGTTTATATATAGTGATTCTAAGGTCTGTAGTGTCTATCCCTCCAAACCCTGGACAGCTTTAAACTACCTTTGAGATATTGTTTAGCATGTCTTTAAACAGGTCTGGGACCTGGTCTGCCACATGTGTTCCATTTGGCTCCTACTTGATCCCTCTTTCTGAGCTATCAAATTCTTCCCTGATACTTCCCCTCCTCCCCTGAGAAATCCCTAAGTTTATATTTTCCCTATAAAAGATTTCCTCATGATGAATAGCTTTGCTAAATCTTTTTCAGGACTAAGCCCCTTATGAGGTGCTCTCTCTTTTCCTCATAGTGCCTTCCTTTTACTAGTGTCTTTCTCTTTATTATAGCTAACAATTATTAATCTGCTAAACTACCAGTCAATGGAGCATACTCAGGTTTCATGGCATATTCCTTTAAAGGATTCTTCCAAACTCCTTTCCTTGGTGTTGCTCTCCCAAATCTATTTCATATTTACTATTCCTGGTGCCTAATTTACCTCTTCATTTTGTCTGTAATCTCTTCTTCTAAATAAATGTCTTTTGGCAAAGAGAATGGCCATTATGAATGTGTCAACATGTTTATTTCAAACTAGGACTGACTTTATCAATAGTATATTTTCCTGGCCCCAGATCATGCTTTGTATCTCATCTAGCTAGTAAGGAATTTTGCTGTCATACCTTTTCCCCAGCCCTATATTTCCTACTTCATGTTCTTATTCTCAGACTAATAAAGCAATACTAAAAAGGCTATGGCATTCTATTGCCCTATGACTTCTTTTATAATCTGTCTTTCTAGATGACCTGTTGCGTATTTCTTTATTGCTAAATCACCTAAAAGTCAACATTCAATGACTAAAGATTATTCATCCCACAATAGTTTCTTCTACTAAGGTACTACTGATATCTTAGTTATTTCCACAGTCAACCTACCTTTTCAGGCTTCTTACTAATCTCTATGAATACTATTTTTCAAACATTTCAACTTATTGCCCTATGAATATAACTTACTCTTTCTTGCCTTCAGGCTTTTGCTCATGATCTTTCTCTTTATTTATACAAATCATACTCATTCTTTAAAGTACAGCTCTTCTTTGATTAAAACTTTCCTAATAATTCTAACTGGAACTAATTTTATTTTTTTTAAAACTTCTCATATTTATTGTCATTTTCATTTATCATAATATGTTATCTATTGCTTTATTTTGTTGTCTCTCTCCGACTATATTATGATATCCTTGTCATGAAGAGGTTGTCATATTTCCTTGTATGCATACTTGGACCTAACACAGTTTTATCTTACATAATAAAATGATCACAGCAACAGATTACTTCAGTTCAATGCATAATTCTCAGCAAACATCAACTTAACAATCAAAATGAAAAAAAATTGGATTAAAAATGTGTCTTATTGAGATTGGCATACACTTTTCAATGGTCAGTTCATTGAGCTAGCCTACCAGTTCTATAGAATAAGCGTAAGAACAACGAGTTGGATTCAAAATTGAATAGAAAAAAAGAATAGATTGCATTTTTGAAATTTCATGATCATAAACTGTTTTCTGACATAGAAATCCATGTCAGGAGCCAAAATTTAATTAATTTATTAATTTTAATTGCATGATGAGGTTGGGAACCAAACTATGGAAAGTTAAGAAAGTGCGTGAGAGGGAAAGAAGCAGAAGCTTTTATTGTAAGTGGACTTCTCAAACATTTTAGCCACAAAACAGGAGGATGCAAAATAGCTAATAGAGATAGATAGAGTAAGTGAAAATTTTTGAGGAAGGGGGAGACATGGCCATATTTTTATATGGAGGAATACATCCAGAGATATAGGAGATAAATAACATAGATGACAAATAATTAGACCATGGGGAAGATAAAAGGGGCAATCTGCTAGCAAAGACAGTATGGAATAGGACAACTTGTACTTATAGATAGGATTGCCTTGGCATGAAAAAGTAATACCTCTTCATGTGAGACACTGATAAAGAAGATAATGATAGCAGGCAGCTGAGTGATTTTAGTTAAGGAGAAGGGCAGAAAGGGAACTCTTAGAAAATGGCCTCAGTTTTTTTCTATTCTATTCTATTTCTATTCTATTCTATTTTTTTCTATTTCTATTTCTATTCTATCTAAATACCTCTGTCAGTGTAATTGGAGAGGGGGGGTATAGGAGATTTAAGAAGGGATGAAAAGATCTGGAGAAGCTACTATGGTAAAAGTAATAGTAAATCAGTTAAGGATGTTTATTCAAAAGTATTATCTTGCTGCAGTGACAGTCCAGTTTATATTATATAACTTAAAGTTTTGGTTTGGGGTTTTCTTTGTTTTTTTTTTCTTTTCTCAATAGTATTTTATTTTTCAAATTATGTGTAAAGATAGTTTCAACATTCATTTCTGTAAGATTTTGAGCTCCAGATTCCTTCTCTCTTCGTCTCTTGCCTTTTCCCTCCCCAAGACAGCAAGCAATCTGATATGATAGTCACATTTATCATATTTTCATATTAGTTATATTATGAAAGAAAAATCAGAACAAAAAGGAAAAATCATGAGAAAGAAAAAGCAAGCAAATAAAAAGGTGAAAATAATATACTTCAATCCACATTCAATCCATAGTTTGCTTTTTGGATGAAGATGGCTTTTTCCATCCCAAGCCTATTAGAATTTCCTTGGTTCCCTATTTCTGAGAAGAGCTAACTCTATCATAATTGATCATCATATAATCTTGCTGTAGCTTTGTACAATAGTTCTGCTCACTTCACTCAAGTTCAGTTCATGTTAATCTTTCCAGGTTTTTCTGAAATTAGCCTGCTCATCATTTATTTCTTAAAGAAAAATAATATTTCATTACATTCATATACCATAACTTAGTCAGCCATTCCCCAATTGATAGGCATCCTCTCAAGTTCCAATTCCTTGCCATCACAAAAGAGTTGCTGTAGACATTTTTGCACATTTCCCTCCTTTATTATTTCCTTGCAATACAGACCCAGTAGTGACACTGCTGGATCAAAAGGTATGCACAGTAGCAACTAGGTGGCACAGAGGATAGAGCACCAGTCCTGAAGTTAGGAGGACCTGAGTTCAAATCTGGCCTCAGACACTTAATATTCCCTAGCTGTGTGACCCTGGGCAAGTCACTTAATCTCAATTGCCTCAGCACAAAGCAAAAAAAAAGTATGCAGTTTGGTAGTTCTTTGGGTATAGTTCCAAATTGGTCTCTAGAATAGTTGGATCAGTTCAAAATTCCACAAACAATGCATTAATGTCCCAGTTTTCATTTTGAGGTTTTCTTTATCTCTATTCAAAAGTATATGAATAGAAGCAAAAGAAGCAAATGATAAAGGTAATACAGTATTAATCTTTTGAAAAGGGAAAAGAATAAGAATTTATTTACCACATAGTATAGGATGGATTAAATGATTTGCTCAAGCTCACATTTGGTATATGTTTGAGTCTGGATTTGAACTCAGGTCTTCCTTACTCCAGACATTTATATATTGCATCACCTAGCATGCCTCACTTTGGTAGAGAGCTCTACAGTATAAAAATTGAACTGGTTTACCAAGGGTTCAAGATAGGGAAAGCAGGAGAGTAGCTATTTATGGGAATGATAAAACTGAAGAATTGAGGTATTTGAAGTTATGATAAAAATAAAGAACAGAACTTGGGGTAATAAAACAGATGGAAATGAAATTAAAACATTTTAATTAGATGAGGGAATTTCAAAGTTCATAAACATGAAAGGGAGGGGTGTATTTGTGGGTGATGGCAAAATCAAGGATATGATCATGATTTTTGTGTCTAGCTAAGATAGAATAAAAGGATTAAGTCATGTGAAATGAGTATGTTGAGAAACTATGAGGTTAGAATGTTTAGGAACTGTCAGAATGTATGTTGAAGTCCCCTTAATATGAGGACAGAAATTGGAGAGGTAAGAAAGACTATCAGTCCAGCACTGAAGTCATTGAGGAAGAAAAGCTGATAGGCAACAACTGCTAGAATTTTAATTGGATGGTAGATATGGATTGTGTGAAGCTCTAAGGAAAGGTTACTGAAGGATGGTGGTAAAGGATGAACTTGGCAGTAAGATAATATTTCAACTTCACACCTCAACCATTGAATGAAGGAAATGTCCAAGCACTCCTGGAAAGGATAGATAGGAACGTTGTCTTTTCTGAAGGGATCCAGATCTCTATGAGATCCAGAAGACAGAAGTGGGAAATGAAAAGATTCCAAATGAAAGCAATTTGGTTGCCTACAGATAAAGTGTTCCAGAGAGCACATTGGAAGGGATGGATAGCTTAAAAGTCTGACATTGTGGGGATTAGTTTGGAGGGATACTACAAAAAGAAGTTATTGGATAATGACAGCTGAGTATTCTGGATCACTCAGAGGATTTTAGAGTGTGGGAGTTTGTTAATCATTGAGAAATAAGTTAAGATAGTTTTATCATCCTATCTTATTAAATCCTCAGGGTAGAGTCCTTTCAGGATATAGGCAGTTTTTGGAAGGGGAATAACTAGGAGAACAATTTTTCTTTTACTTGCAAAGAGGCCAAGTTAGGCAGCCTATAAGATTGCAAGTAATTCAAAGTAAAATGGACCACTCAAGGTTGTTTCTAGTGGACTTCAGTATATATCAATCATATCAATCAGTGATTGATATGAAGTGGGGCAAGGAACACCACTGAGGAAATATGATTGGAAAAAGAGATCTCTTGAGATGTTATATCTATCTATCTATATCTACATCTGTATCTGTATCTATATCTGTATATCTATATATATATCAGGCCATGAATACAGTATTATGTATTAATGAAATTTAAAAAGAAGTATGAAGAGGTCTCTAGCACTTTAAGTTAATCATTTGTGTAGGCTTCTTGAGAGAAGAATTGCACAGAATAGGAAGATGTGGATGGGTTGTGGTCTGTTCTGACAGAGAAAATATTCATATTAATGACAATTCTTTCATTGAAGATGAGGATGAAAATGCCAATAATGGACACCAGTTCTTTAATCTATTTTTCTCAACTATAAAATGTGAGGGGATTAGACTATGTGATCTCTAAGATCCCTGTATTCTGTGAATAATTTAGCTATGTAAAAGAATGCTTAGACCCACACCTAACACATATATGAAGATAAGGTCAAAATGCATTCATTATTTAGACATAAAGAGTAATAGAAGCAAATTAGGAGAACATAGGATAATTTACCTCTCAGATCTGTGGAGAAGGAAGGAATTTGTGACCAAAGAAATGGAGCTCATTATTGAACAAAAACGAGATAATTTTGATTGTATTAAGTTAAAAAAAATTGTACAAACAAAACTAATTCAGACAAGATTGGAAGGGAAGCAATAAATTGAGAAAACATTTTTACATTCAAGGGTTCTGATAAAGGCCTCATTTCTAAAATATATAGAGAATTGTCTCATATTTATAAGAATTCAAGCCATTCTCCAATTGATAAATGGTCAAAGAATATGGACAGACAATTTTCAGATGAAGAAATTGAAACCATTTCTAGCCATATGAAAAGGTGCTCTAAATCACTATTGATCAGAGAAATGCAAATTAAGACATTTCTTAAGACCACTATATACCTCTCAGATTGGCTAAGATGATAGGAAAAGATAATGACAGATGTTGGAGGGGATGTGAGAAAACTGCAACACTAATACATTGTTGGTGGAACTGTGAATGGATCCAGCCATTCTGGAGAGCAGTTTGGAACTATGATCAAAAAGTTATCAAACTGTGCATACCCTTTGATCCAACAGTGTTTCTACTGGGGTTATATCCCCAAAAGACCTTAAAGGAGAGAAAGGGACCCACATGTGCAAAAATGTTTGTGGCAGCCCTTTTTGTAGTGGCTAGAAACTGGAAACTGAATGGATGCCCATCAATTGGAGAATGGCTGAATAAACTATGGTATATGAATGTCATGGAATATTATTGTTCTGTAAGAAATGACCAGCAGGATGATTTCAGAGAGGCCTGCAGAGACTTGCATGAACTGATGGTAAGTGAATAAGCAGAACCAGGAGATCATTATACATGGCAACAACAAGACTATATAATGATCATTTCTAATGGGTGTGATTCTTCTCCACAATGAGATGATTCAGGCTAATTCCAATGATTTTGTGATGATGAGAAGCATCTATACCCAGAGAGAGGACTCTTGGAACTGAATCTGGATCACAACATAGCATTTTCATTTCTTTTATTGTTATTTGCTTGAATTTTATTTTCTTTCTTATTTCTTTTTCCTTTTTTGATCTGATTTTTCTTGTGCAGCAAGATAACTGTGTAAATGTGCATGCCTATTTAAAAAAAACCACCCCCCAAAATAAATGAAACAATTAAAAAAAGAATACTTATAAGTAGAAGAGTAATGAAGACCCTTTTATATGTTTGGATAAGGCCCTAAAGTAGGCGTTCTTACCTTGTAGTTCAAGATCTTGTTATTTTAATAATTTGATAGCTAACTTCATTATAATTTGTTTGCTCTATGATACTATGTTTTTAATTTTATTAGAAATGTTATTTTGATAAGAGACCCATAAAATTTCACCAAACTGCCAAAAGAATTCCATTATGTAAAATATTTAAAAACCTATATCATAAAGAGAAGGGAAAGGCTGTATAAATGGCTGGATTTTATATTCAGTGCCAAGTAATTAAATTTAAGTAGACAATATAAAACACATTTCCCTCTTCTGTGGAGCTATTCCCAGGGGAGCATTAATTTTTAATGTATTTTAAGTTTTAGTATATTATTTGTACTTAATGCTCATCAATAAGCATTTATTAAACACTTACTATGTGACAGACACTATGCCTAGTGACTAGACACTGGGGATATAAGTACAAAGAATCAAATAATCCCTACCAGTAAAAGGAGTATGAAATACATTCTAATAGAGGATATCACAAGTACACATAGTACATCTATACACACATATATATTTTACATATTATATGTACACATAGCATGAATGTAAAGTGAATACATACAAATATATTATGAGTATTACTGCTTTATCCAAAGTTTTTTTGTTAGAGAGTTTTATATCATTGTAAAAAATACTGTCTTTCAATTTAAATCATGAAAGAAAAATGTTGACTTAGAAGTTTAGGTTTTAGTCAACTTTTCAGATTCTTGAATATTGTATATTGGTTAGCAATTTGTCCTTAAAAAACAAATGCAACATCTAGGAAACAAACTCAAATTTGGAAGGTATTTGGGTTTTCTCTGTTCAACAAAATAAAGTAATCACTTTCTGGAAAAATGTTTAGATTTTCTAATGCTTTATTTGTTATTATTCAAAGAAAATATTTTATTTAAATTTTATTTTATGTTAGTAAATATTTCTTTCATGTTAACTTTTTTCCATTTAAAAAAGGCATCTTTCTAATAATAACATTATGAAAAATTCTGTTTCTCTTAGATTTGCAACAGCTGTAAAAAAGTTCAGTTGCCTGAATCCACTTTTAATTTTTAGTGGAGACTGTTTAAATCCTTCAGTATTAAGTACAGTAACAAAAGGAAAGCACATGATTCCTATTTTAAATGAATTGGGAGTACAATTTGCTGTCTTTGGTAAGTAAATATAACTTTTCCAGTGAAATTCATAATATACTTTATATAGCAACATTTTTATTTTATTTCCTTTATAAAGGGATGAAAGTATGATCAATCGTATGTGAGTGATAATAGGTAGTATCTTATTCTGTTAATTTAAATATTATGTTGTTCTTATGTTTTCAAATTATTGGAACAAAGGTGTTATTTAAGCTAATTATATAGAATTAAGAGGCAGCTATCATTTTGTGTATTACAGAACTAATTTGAACCAAACTATATGTGACATATGAATCCATAATAAGTGATCAGCTAGCTATTTTCTGAAGACCTCCCTATAATTCATGTCATCCTATTTTGTGATTGGAAGGTTTTAGTTATCTGAATTAAAATATATATTTATATTGACCTGAAATATCCTTTCCTGTCACTTTTATCCAGTAACACTAATTTTATTTTCTGAGCTTGACCAAGCAAATCAAAGAGTCTTCATGTGACCATCTTTCAAATATTTGAAAACACTTTGGACTTATTAAGAACAAGTGATGTCACAGTAATTCTCATTTAATTTCTTTTTTTTTGACAGGGTTTCTAAACATATAGATAGGAAATCCTGTCAATATAACATACCTACATTTAAGATTTTTCTTTCTGTCTTTTAAAAATAGTATATTTTATTGATTCTTTTTGATTTTACATTATAGTCATTTTTGGATATACAGCTCTTATCTCGCATTAATTCTCCTTTGTAACATTATGGTGTGTCACCTAGAATGTAAGCTTACCCTTTTGTATCAGTTATAAATTTGATAAGCATGTCATCTATGCTTTTATTCAAGTAAGTGATAAAAATGTTTAACAGCACAGGTCCAAGTTTATAGGATACCTGAGTTTTTCACTGGAGATTGCCTTCCAGGTTGACATTAGATTATTTGGTTCTGGCTATATATACCAGGTCTGAGCCCATCTGATTATGCCACTGTTCAATCTAAATTTCTCCATTTTTTTCCCTGTCAGTATAACTTAGTATAATGCCTAACAGCACATGGTAAGTGCTAGTTTATTGACTATTAAATGCTTTGGTAAAGCAGTTTTGGAACTATGCTCTCAAATTAAATCATATATATCCACTGACTTACTATTAAGTCTGTCCTTCAAAGAAATCAAAGAAAGAGGGTGCATACATAAATGAATATTTATAATAGCTCTTTTTATGGTGGCAAAGAATTACAAACTGAGGTACTCATCAGTTAAGGAAGGCTGTGAGGTATATAAATATAATAAAATGCTATTTTGCTGTAAGAAATGATGAAAGGAATGATTTCAGAAAAAAATAGGAATACTTATATGAAATGATGCAAAGTAATAGAAGAAGAACCAGGAGAACAACTTATACAATGACAGCACTGTTGTAAAGATAATTTGAAAGATTTAGGAATACTGATTAACATAACGACCAACTGCAATTCCAGAGGATTCATGATAAAACATGCTCTTTACCTCCAGATGGAAAAGTGATGGACACAGTGTATAAACTAAGTATACAAATCTATATCTATATCCAAGTCTATCTATCTGCATATATGTATGTATGTGTGTATGTGCATATACATATACATGGCTAATGTGGGAATTAATTTTGCTTAACTATATTTGGAATTTTTTTTTCTCAAGGGAGGAAAGTGAAAATAGGAAGGAGGGAATTCAGAACTAAAAATAAAATTGAATTGTAAAAAACTGAAAAATTAAAAAAATAATAACAATTTAGGTAAACAATATCTATAACATTTTAC
>JAJPUD010010544.1:37128-60972 GCA_023553655.1 Myrmecobius fasciatus | reverse complement strand
TATTTTCCAGTTTTTGATATTTCTGTTGCCCTGATCTCAATTTATTTCCCCATTCTTCTTCTAGCTCTCTTTTGAGATTCTTAATGCAATCATCCAGGTAAGCCTTCTGAAAGGGAGACCAACTTAAGTCTGCCTTTGTGGCTTCATCTGGGATTGTTTTCATAATGTCAGGATCTGGGGACTGTTCTATTTTTTCTCCGTAAAAGCTTTCTATGGTGAGAGCTCTCTTCTGCTTCTTGCTCATGATTTAAAGTTGGGATATTGGTCAAAAGCCGAGAAAACTGCAACAATTTGTATTTGCCCTGGGGCAGTTTGCCGAGTTGACTTCCGGTCTGAGGCTGGTCGGGCTAGATTCGCACTAGGACCACGTTTTCAGCTGTTCTCGATCCACCCCCTTCCAAAGGCAGATCTGCCAAAGCACCTGCCCACAAGCACAGCAAAGTGGCCCAGGCGTCTCCCAGGGGCTTCCTGGGTGCCCAAAATCTGCCCCTCTATCGCAGCCCTGACTTCCGCCCTGGCTGGAGTCCGATTGCGACCAGCGGCCGATTTCCCCTGAGGCTAACCTTCTCTGGAGTTCTTTCAAGGTAGATCTTTTATAGAAGTGTGTTGTAGTCCAAATGCTTGGCGAGGCCCTCACTCAGAAACCAGTTGGAAGGCTTACTTTGTCTGGGTTTGAGGGAATGTCGGAGGAGTTCACAGAGAAAGCTGTCCGCAGTTCGCCATCTTGGCTCCGCCCCCAGAAGTATCCTTCTCTTTGAAAATACAGTATAAATTCCTTATTCTTGCTTTCAAGGCTGCCCACTAGTGTGGTTTTATATCTATAACCTTTCATCTTCTGCTTGCTTGGTTTTAGTAGCATTATCCTTTTTAAACTTCCTTTTCCCCTCTCATTTCACCTTTTCTTCAGTACTCTTTATGCTCTCCCCTTTGGAATACTCCCTCTGTTCACATGACTATGAATCCTTCCTTGTAGCTTTCTAGGCCTTCTTTAAATCCTGCCTCTGCCCTTAGAAGATCATGATACACTATAAAAGCCCTAAATCTGGAGTCTTTCCCTCTCTCCTCCCCCTCTCTTTAAACTAATCCAAACACAAAAATTCAATCCAAGCCCTGAGGCAGAAAATATGAGTAAAGGGGGGGGGGACTGAGAACACAATAAAGAAATGCTATAGATTAAGAAGAATCCAAAAGGAAAACCCAGAAGATGAGAGCAATCCAACAGCTACCAAGCAAAAGTGGCTTAGCCACAGGGGTAATAGGAAGGGATGGAAGAAATAAAGGGAATGGAAGAGATAAAAAATAAAATTGCAAATGAAATTAGAATTCTATTAGAAAAAAATTATAGAATAAATTGATTTGAACAGAAGGTGGTAAACCTTATCTGAGTAATGGACTCCCTGAAAAACA
This sequence comes from Myrmecobius fasciatus, assembly GCA_023553655.1. Classification (NCBI taxonomy): domain Eukaryota; kingdom Metazoa; phylum Chordata; class Mammalia; order Dasyuromorphia; family Myrmecobiidae; genus Myrmecobius; species Myrmecobius fasciatus. The sequence goes on along the minus strand of JAJPUD010010544.1, from coordinate 59,565 downwards.
GAACGAAGTAATTATAACTCAATTCCATTAGAGCATAATATGAAAACAACAGACAGTGGGACTATAATTGATGGGAACTTTAATGTACTCTCTCTAAGGATTAAAAAAAAGAAAAATAAGAAAAAAAGGACTTAAAAGTTAGATATGATAGATCTCTGATAAATACTGAATTTGGAATATAAGCATACACACACAAACACACACACACTCACTTATTTCTTAGCTATTTATGGCACTTTTACAAAAATTTAACAAGTTGCCTGAGGCATAAAAATCTTATAAACCAATGCAGAAAAACAGAAATATTAGACACATTTTACTGAGCAAAATACAATAAAATTGTAAATGAATGGTCTTTGAAGAAATGATTAAAATTTAAATAAAGACTAAGCAATTTAATAATAAAGAATTGATGGGTCAAAGAACAAATCATAGAAACAACAAATAACTTCATTAAAGAAAATAACAATCATTAGGCAACATATTGAATCTTTTTGGATATACACAAAATAGTCCTTAGTGGAAAATGCAAATCCATTAAAACTTACCCCAACACAAAAGAAAAAAAATCAATTAATTGGGCATGCAACTAAAAAAATTGGAAAACATATTTTTAGAAAACCTAAATACCAAATTAAATAATCAAAGGACCAATAAGAAAAAATGAAAAGCAAAAATACTCAATTGGCAAATGAAATGAGATGTGTTCTAAGAAAATGAAGAAAGAAACCTTTAGCTAATCTGAGTTTTGAAAAATGTAAATGAAAACAAAATTGACAATATCAAAAAAGAATATACAACAAATGAAAAAATGAAATTATTACAATTTGTTTTATCCAATTACATACCAAAAAAATTGACAACATAAATGAAGTGAATGAATATCTATAAAAATACAAAAACTCTAGATTTACAGAACAAGAAGTAGAAAATTTAAATAACCTAAATCTCAGAAAAGGAAAAAAATTGACAACATAAATGAAGTGAATGAATATCTATAAAAATACAAAAACTCTAGATTTACAGACCAAGAAGTAGAAAATTTAAATAACCTAAATCTCAGAAAAGGAAATTGAACCATTCATAAATAAAATCCAAAAGAAAAAATAAACTAAGACCAGATAATTATAAAAGGGAATTTTATGTCAAACATCTAAAGAACAATTAATTACAAAATTAAATCAATTGTGGGTACAGATAGGGCAAAAAAAAAATCCTACCAAATGAGAAAAACATGGTTCAGATACTTAATCCATCACAAGATTAAGCAGAGTAAGCAAAATACTGGTCAATATATCTAGCGACTATTAATGGAAAAATATCAAGAAAAAAGTATTAACAAAAAAGATATAAAAACATTAAAGACCTTTCTAATATAATCAGGTATAAAAGAAGGATTTTCTTTGTTACCACTAGTTTGTGATACAGTTCTGGGAATGCTATCTGTAGTAATAAGATAAGAATAAGAAACTGAGACAACAAGTAAAGGCAAAGAAGAAATAGAATTATCACTTTTTGTAGATGACATGATAGAGAACCCTGGAGATTTAATTAAAATTAATTAAAAGAATTAATACCAAGGAAAATAAATCCACAAAAATCATCAGAGTTTTGTCATATTACCAATAAAACCCAGCATGGAGAGATAAAAAGAGAAATTTCATTCAAAATAACTGTAAAATCTACAAAGTATCTCATGGTCCAGCTACCAAGAGACCTATAAGAATTAAATCAACATAACAAAAAATTACAAAAATAAAAACAAACCTAAAAATGGAAAGATATTAATTGCTGGTGATTGAACCATGATAATTTAATAAAAGCTAAACCAACACCTAAATTAATTTACAGACTCAATATCATATGGCACTACTAAAAGATTGTTTCCTAGAACTAGAAACAATAAAAACAATTCATTTGGAGAAACAAAAGTTCAAGAATCTAAATGGAAATAGTGGGGAAAAAAGGTGTATGGGATAGGAGCCTTGCAGTATCAGATTTCATAGTATGCTAAAAAGAAATAGTCATCACACTATCTGGCATAGGTTTAAAAATATAGAAGTTGATTCATGGAACAAGCTAACCACACAAAACCCCAGAAGCAATTTAACAAATTAGCTTAATATTTGATAAACTCAAGGACTCCACCTACTGGGTTAAAGATTCTCTATTTAATAAAAACTTATGGGAAGCAGTAAGGCAGAAATTAGGTTTAGACCAAAACTATATAACATATACCACAAAACTATAAATCGGTATAAGGCCTAGATATAAAAGATCATATCATAAATAAAATAGAAGAGCAGAAGAGGAGCTATCTTTTGCAACCATGAACAGGGGGAAAGTTCTTAAGCAAACAAGGAAGAGAGAATCATAGGAGATAAGACAATCTGCATTAAATAAAAATGAAAATGTTTTTCATGGACAAAATCCATGCAAGTAGAACTAGAAAGGAAGCAATAAACTGGAATGATATTCCCTGATAAATATCTGATAACCAAGATATATAAGTAATTAATAAAGATACATGAGCACAAAACCTATTCCCCAATATATAAATATACAAAGACTATGAAAAGGAGGTTCTCAAAATAAGAAAGGCAATATATCGAAAACCACAACAAACATCAAACTCCAACTATTATTTAAAGAAATCCAAATTAAAACAACTCTGTTCCACCCTACATCCATTAAACTAACACGTGTGAAAAAATAGGGAAAATAGAAATTGTTGGAGAAGTTCAGGATAGGCACCCTATTATGCTGTTGGTGGAACATATGTCATCTTAAAATATAGAAAACATATGAAGAATAAGACCAAAAACCAAAATTATCTTCACTGAGAAACACTGAAAACTTTTTCCCAATAAATACAGGAGTAAATCAAGTATGCCCTTTCTCCCCATTGCTGTTTGATATAGATCTCATAATGCTAGCAATAACAATAAAAGAATGAAATTAAAAACATAAACCTTGGCAAAGAAGGGACAAAATGATCTCTATTTGCTAACAACAGGATAGTTTCCTTAGAAAATGCCAAAATACAAGTACAGAAACTGAAACAATAGCTTTGATAAAATAGCAGCATAAAAAATAAATTCATAAAAATAATAATTTCTATATAGTGATAATATCTAGGAGAAAATCATAAGAAGGGAAAGTCTATTCAAAAAAGCTATAAAATAGCACATTTGAGAAATAGAAATATAATTATGAAATATTCTTTAAAGACATAAAGAAGGACAAGTAACGGGAAGGATTCAGCTGGATTATAACAGTAAAATCAAAATGATATAAATATATATACCAATCAGACTAAGGGGACATTTTGTTGCTATAGACAAAATAATAAAAAAAATTTGGAGGGGGAAAAGGTGTAGAAGGGAAAGGAAAAAATGATAAATGTAGTAATGAAGAAGATAGAACTTCCAGTCCTAATTTATATTGGAAAGAAGTAAAATTCATAGAAAAGTATACCAGTGGAACTAAATATACAAGAATCATAAACACACTCAATTTAAGTTGTATTTGACAAATACAGTAAAACAAATTATGGGGGGGGTGGAAAAATTCCCTACTTAATAAGAACATCTGGTGAAAATGGAAGGCTGTATGGCAAAAAATAGGATTAGACTAACTTTTAGTAAGTCAGTTAACATGCATTTATTAAGTATCTACTATATCCAGACCCTATGCTAAGTTCTGGGGGACACAAAGTCCCTATTCTCAAGGAATTCACAATGTAATGGGGGAGAAAATATGCTAAGAACTATGTACTAACAAGCTATAGACATGAGAATAAATTGGAGATCAATAGAGGGAAGGCACTAGACTTAAGAGGGGCTATGAAAGACTTCTCTTAGAAAGTGGGGATTTATCAGGAACTCCCAAGAAGCCAGGAGAAAAAGGAGGTGGAGAGGAGGTGGGAGAATATTTCTGGTATGGGGGATAATCAGTGAAAAGGCTTGGTGTTAGGATATGGATTGTCTTACTTGAGGAACAGCCAGGAGGCTATTGTCACTGGATCACAGAGTATGTAGAAGTGGGCAAGTCACTTTCTCTGTCTGCATCAATTTCTCCTTCTGTAAAATAGGGATAATAGTATCATCTATTTTCCAGTGTTATGAATGTCAAATAAGATAATATTTACAAAGTTCTTAGCTTTACACAAGCTCCCACCATTCTCCAGCTTTATACAAATTCCCAATGTACTCCAGCTTTCTGGAAAGTGCTCCTCATACAAGCTTCCTTCAGCTCCATCTGCTCCTGGACCTTCCCTTTACCTTCAACCTTCTCAAATGAAGACCCCTCTAGCTCTTCTTAGTCTCAGCTTCTTGGACTTTTGCTCCCATTCCAGTTACTTTCAATTTTATATTGACTATTAAGGCACCAGGGACTTACACACACACACACACACACACACACACACACACACAATTTCAGAAATGATTTGATTAGTCAATTAAATAGCACATTCCCACACAATATCTTGCTGACATCATTAAAAATAACAAAACATAATCTGCTCTCACCAGCTGAGGTGGGTGAGGTAAAAGAGAACTCCATCCACTGTCACTTTTGCCCCTTCAGGGAATCTAATCTTCAGCCCCAGTAATCCTCTTAAAAACAAGAGGACTATGACATAACTGGAACCACCCAGATTTTTGTACATGCTCATCCTTTCCTACTTTGTAGGGATACTTTTCAGTGGAGTAGAGTGGAGGATCTTTTGTCCCTTCTGACTTTTTGTACCAATAGTACAGAAAATTTCACCAATCCTTTCCCTACCTTGGGAAGTAGTGCTAAATTCTAAAACTTAGGAATACTGTCTATATTTCTTCCATTCAGAGGTAGCACACTGTAAAGTAGGTGTCATTATTAATTAATCCCAACTTTCTAAGAGAAGTCTTTCATAGCCCCTCTTAAGTCTAGTGCCTTCCTTCTATTGATCTCCAATTTATTCTGATGTCTATAGCTTCTTAGCATATTTTCTCCCCCCATTACATTGTGAATTCCTTGAGAATAGGGACTTTGTGTCCCCCACATTCTGGGAGAGCATTCCTGGTGACTCTTCCCTCCTAGGCAAGGCCCAAAAGGAATGATCCTCTATATTAGGGCCTCAAGTGGCCCCTGCAGCTCTTGTAGAATGCATTATCTCCAGGCACAAGATCATAAATTTAAGATTCTGAAGATCATTTAGTTCAGTGGTGTCAAACTCACATATTGACTTAGAAAACCACAAATTAAGATTATCATTTAAATTATCTAAAACAATCTCTATTATGTTGTATTTATTTTGCTGAACATTTCTTCATTGTAAATGGTAACCTATGGATGGATTTGACTTTCATACTTCTATTTTCTTCCAATCTTTCCTCCTCTTCCTTTCAGCAGAAGACGAGGCCCAAAGAACTGAAAATAACTTGCTCTAGGTCATGCTGCTGACAATGAGAAGACCTTCAGACTCACAATACTGGACACTATCATGCCATGGGCTCTATTCAGCTATTTATTTCCTCTTTTTTACTTTTGTGTCTCCTCCTTTATATTTGGCAGGCCTCTCCCTTTTCCTTCTCCCCCAACTTATTCCTTGTGTATGTCATAAAACTATGTGTCAATGAAGCCTCAAGAACTTTGTGCATTCTATTACTGGAGTTGTGAACTGATCCAACCATTCTGGAGAGCAATTTGGAACAATATCCAAAAAGCTATAAAATGGTGAATACCCTTTGATCTAGTAACACTACTATTAGGTCTGTATCCCAAAGAGATCCAAAAAGGGGGAAAGGACCTATTTGTACAAAAATATTTATAAGCAAGATTATTTTGTAGTGGCAAAAATAAAAAAATTGAAAGAATGTCCATCAATTGGGGAATGGCTCAATGAAATGTTAATTGCTATGATATAAGAAATAATGATCAAGCAGATTTCAGGGGGTAAAAACACAAAAACTGATGCAAAATGATGTGAGTTGAACCAGGAGAACATTGTAGTCAGTAACAGCAATATTGTATAATGATCAACCATGACTTAACTATTCTCAACAATAGAGTGAACTAAGACAATTCCAAAAGACTTATTGTGAAAAATGCTATCTACCTCTAGAAAAAGAACTGATAGAGTCTAAATATAGATCAAAACACAGTATTTTTTACTTTCTGTATTTTATTCTTGTTTTTTTTCCTTTGGGTTTATGTCTTCATTCACATGACTACTATGGTAATGTGTTCTGCATGGTTGAACATGTAAAACCTATATCAAATTGCTTATTGTTTGAAAATTTGGAACTCAAGATTTAAAAAAAAGAATGTTCAAAATTACATTGATGTGTAACTGGGGGAAAATAAAATATTATTTACAAAAAAAATCATTGTGCATCCCTAGCTTTCCATCCCTTTAAATATGTATGTGTGTGCACTGGGTGCATGTGTGCACACAAGTGCACACATACACACAACTTGCTGAGTCTTAATGTGAACTTTAATGCAGAGTAGAAAGGATTGCAAAAGCCCTAGAATAGTGACATCCCCTTTCATTAGGGAAGTACCTTCATTCATTTAACAAGCATTTATTAGCATTTAATATGGCCCAAGCACTGTTTTAGGCACTGGGGATACAGAAACAAACTTATTTTTCCCCAGTTATACCTAAAGATAAATTTTAACAAGCAATTTTTTCGGGTGATCTTAAAGAAACATGGGGATTCTAAGAGGATGAGGTAAGCATAAGAAAGAGGCTGGAAAAAGTCTTCCCCCTATAATCAACAAGAGTAAATAGACCATGATGGGTAAGGAGGAATGAGCCAATAATCGACCTAGAAAAGTCAGCCGGAGCCAGATGGTGAAGGAAGTTCCATGCCAAATGAAAAAGTGGTATTTTATCCTGGGGTGATGGGATGCCACTTGACCTTGGTAAGACAGGGAGGCACATGGTCAGAACTATGCTTTAAGGAGATCAGTTTTGCAGCTGTGGAGCAATGGAATGGAAAGGGGACAGACCTGAGGAAGAGACCCCTTTGGAGGATTCAACAGGTGTTTCCTAAGGCTTGGGCTTTTGTGGGTGGGGGGAGGACCTAGAACAAAATGCCTTTACCTCACATTGACCTTTGAGCTGTGCCACATGGACCTTGAGGTTGGGTAGAAACCTTTTGCTTCTCTAATTTTTGATCTCTACTGAGCTCTTTCATCCTTTTGAACAAGCTCAATCAAGATTCATGCTGGCCCTTATCGCAAAACTAAAGCTGCCTGCAACAAATTATATTCAATGAAAGGCAGATAAGCATGGCAAGTTCAGCTAGGAGACCATGTTATAAGCTGCCTGATAAAATGTGCATCCGGTTCATTGCCTGCTTTTTCACTGTCACTTTCAGTGACAGCCCTGAATCCAATACTGACATTATCCTCAAGGCAAGAGTCAGGGGGGATGAAACACAGAAGACTTCTTTGCCTGCAAAATCTACCTCATTCATCTCCTTTTTCTGTTCTCATGGTCCCCACTCTAAGCAAGATCATGACTTACTAAGTAACGCTTCTAACTTCTTTGTATGGCACTCAAGGGCCTCCACTATTTGACAACACCCAACCCTTCCAGCCTTCTCTCATCTTCTTTGTTTCCACCCAAATTGGATTCCTGGGCATTCTCTGTACCTATAGGTTACCCTCTTTCCCCTTCTTCTCCTCCTTGTCTCATAGTAGGCTGATATCTGCAATGCCCCCTCCCATTTTTTTTCTTCTTGGTTCCTATTTGCTTTTCAAGATCCATTTAAAAACTACCTCCTCCATAAAATCTCTCCTGATCTAACACTTTTCCCTCCAAGTCAGTCACAACCTATCTCCCCAGGACCTCATGTAATATACTTTGTTTGCATCTCTCTAATGCATTTTCAATTAAATCCAACAAGCATTTATTATGTGTTATATGCCAGATGCTGAGGAGATAAGCACAAAGCAAAATCAAAAACCTGCCATAGGAACTTACATTTTACAACATGCAAAAAGTTAAGTATGTACATTTTAATGTGAGTGGGAGGAAGAGAACATTGATCACAATGGAGATTAACAATAACTTCTTGGAAGGAAATTGCACATGAGCCTTGAAAGAAAATCATAGGATCAAAAAAGGAAGGTCAAAAGGAGCATTAGAAACACCTTGTTTAACCCTCTTATTTTACAGATGAGAAGATTAAGGCAAGAAGGGTGAAATGATATGCACACAGGTTGTAAGGGGCTAAGACTATTTGGGAATGATTCCATATCAATTAAGGGGCAACTCTTAAGTGCTACAAAAGAAAAAATGTAAACAATACCTGCCCTCAAACAGTTTATGTTCTACAGGACTTATCTTTCTACTACACTAGATGTGTCTAATGTGTTGTGTCACAGATGGTCCACAACACTTGCAAGTCCCAGAATCTATTTAAATTTGACACCATGGGACTAGAGCATATGCCATAAAGATACCATAGCAGTCATTGCATGATCAATCCAGAAAAATATTATTTTTTATGATATGTTTATTCAAAACTATCTTCAAAATCAATAGATGAAAGAAAAACCTTTGATAAAATATCATACTCATTTTTAGTAAACAAAACGAAACAAAACAAAACCCTCAAAGTAGAGGCATGGATTTCCTTAAAATATGATAAAAGTATACATATAAAACCAAAAGCTCCAAAGTATATGCAATGGAGAAAATATTAGAAGTTTCGCCAGCAAGTAGAAAAATAAAGCTGTCTTTTACCATTTTTGTGGAAATGCTAGAAAGAGCAATAAGAGAAGGAAATGAAAGTCATAAAGACAGGCAAAGAGAAAAGAAAACTAACCATACTTGCTGGCAGAATATGAATTTACTTAGAAACATTTAATCAGCAAAGAAAATGACGGAGATAATTGGAAGTGTCACTGAAGTGACAGTTGCAAAGTAAAATCAGGAGAGCAACAAAAAACCTGAAAATATATAAAAGAAAGGGACATCTATGTTTAATAGTTGAAACATCTAGGGAATTGTCCTACCAAAGAACAACTGAGTACCTATACAGATGTAATTATTAACTTCTCCTTAAGAAAATAAAGAACAACTTAAATAACTGGAAAGAAATTCAGTGTTCTTGGGTGAGTCATACAAATATGATAAAAATGAGAACCCTATTCAAATGAAGTTGGAGATTTAATGCTACTACAACTACCAGAGAGATATTTTTATATCACTACATATAATATTGTAATTCATTTGTAGAAATTATAGATCTAGAATATTAAGAGCAATAATGAAAGAAGGTAGGAATAAGAGAAGAAGTAGTAGTTTCATATCTCAAACTGTAATAATAAGGCAGCAATCATCATAACTATTTGGTACTGCTACAAAAATGGAAAAGGAAATCAATAGGCTAGACTAGGTAAGAAAGAATCAGAAATAAATGAGCTCAATAACACTATATATCACCTGGAAATATAAATTGTATCGAAAAAAACTATTTGACAAAAATCAAGGAGAAAACAAGCGGAAATTAGGTTAAAACCAACATACAAACCATATTCAACAATATTTTTAAAATGGATATGACCTGAATGTTAATCATAACCATTAAAAATCAGAAGGGAAAATCACATATTTTTCCACAGTTATAGCTAGAGGGTAAACTCTTATCCAAACAAATGGTAGAGACAATTACAGAACATCAATTAGATAATTTCAATTACATGAAATTAAAAATCTTTTGCATGAATGAAATTAATTCCACTAGAATAACACAGTACACAATCCACTGTGGTAAAAAAAACCCTTCATATCAAATATATCTGAAAAAGAGACATAAATGAAATAGCTAGATGGCCAATAATATGTATACATACATACACACACATATGACCAAAATCATTACATAAATATTCAAAGGATATGAAGTTTTCAAAAGAATTGTAAAATACTAATAACTATGTGTAAGAATGATCCAAATCACTTAACACTGACTGCCTTGCAAAATAAATAAAGAAAAAGAAAACAAAAAACAACCCTGAAGTTTCAATAACAGCCATAAAATTGCAAAGATGACAAAAGACTGGCATGATAAATACTAGAAGGCCTGGAAAGACACCTATACTAATTTTGGTGAGTTATAAATTAGTGCAACAATTCTGGAAAACTGTTGACAATTATATTTAAAAAATGACCAAAATATTCATATTCTTTAGGTAAATAGCCCAAATAGATTGAAAATATAAAGGTAAATTTCATATGCATCAAAATATCTATAGTTACTTTTAGAAGCAACTTGAAGCAGAACCAGGAAAATACCATAAACATGATATAAATGGATAGAAAAATAACAAAATAATTACAGTTGAATGCTGAGAAATTATAATGTCTAAGATGGACTCCAAACAAGTGAAAGCAGAAGGCACATCCTTTCTGTTTCTTTGTTAATGTAGGAAACTGAGAATACAGCTCTAAATAGAAAGTTAGATTTTGGGGGGACAAAAATCAAATTGATTAATTGGTTAGTTTTGCTGAACTTTGTTGTCCTCTTTCATTCTTTATTATGATAGAGGGCTAAATGATCAAGGCCAGGAGGGATACTTCAGAAAATGTAAGTAATGTCTGAAAAAATGAATGAATAATAAATGATTTTTTAAAAACGTGTCTATCCCTTTTTAGATAGAAAATACCAGCACTCTATTAAGCCAGAGACATTTTGGTCAAGAATTGGTTCAACTTGCCTAGAGCAGAAGTATTTAATTTAGTCAGAATTGATCTACTTTGGCCCCTTCATCACCTTATAAAACATCAACCCCATTTTGACCTCTATGAACATCCACCAGGAGTCATGGAACAACTAACATTGTTTATCCTAAGAAACTTCTGAAAGAATTTCTCAGCATCAAGAAATTAGTTACCGCGGTCACAAACAAAATAGAGATGTTACCTTTAGTAAACATTAACAGCATTAGACAAGCTCATGAGCCATCTTGGAGGAATCTCATAAATATGAGAGGAATATGTCATGGTGAGTATTACACTGAGAAAAATTGGTTCAAATTCTGCCTCTGATGCTCTCTAGTAGTGGGCTCAAGGACAAAATCTGTCCTCTTCACTTCTTACTCTATATAAATGTCTGTTACTATTATCAAACAGTAATAAGCCACAAAGTTTTCTGGGAGAAAATGACTGTCCTAATTTTAAGAAAGATGTTTGGGTTGCATGCATGCTCCAAGAGTGCTGCCTCATTTTTCTTCCTCCTCCTACCAATCCAATGAGACTCCAAATTTGTTCAAGGGTTGGCACAAGCAAGTTAGAGTTTTTGTTGACCCACCTCAGCTAACTAGGATAAGGACCATCTCTCTTTGGGTGTATTGGCACTAGCTTTATCTCTGAGGGCAGCAACAAAAGAAATGAGGTTCACGGTGGGCACTTTAGGTCTCAACACAGGAGAAAATGGGACAAAGAACCAGCTTGGGCTGGTGGGAAAAAAGAATTACCATGAATCCTGAGGAGAATTCAAGGTCACAGATAAGACAATCTCAGGATTGGGAGGAACTCTCAATAGCTGACTAGCCTAATCCCTTACTGAACAAGAATTCGGATACATACCGAAGTCCTTGCATTAAAATCACCATTGACAAGAAAACAACTATCTTTGGAGGTGGTCATCTTGTCATGAATTTCATTTTCATTCCTGGACTTCAAGTTTATATTTGTTTCTGTACAATTTCTAAATATTGCTCTTCATTCTGCCTTCAAGAAGCACAGAGAACAATTTCAATTCTTTTAAATATATGGAAAGAATTATCATATTTCTCCCAAGTCTTCTCTTTGCTTAAGCTAAATTTTTCCAGTTCTTTCACTAGATTCTATGACGTGATCTCAAGGCCCTTTATTATTCTCTTCACTCTTTTCTTGATACTCTCCAACTTATCAATGACTTTCTTAAAATATGATGCCTAGAAATAAAAACAATGCTATAGACAAGTCTAAAGAGGGCTTAGAACTAAAAGCCAGAGTGCCTGACATTTCTCTAGTCCTGGACACTGTGCCTCCCTTCATGAAGGCTCATGAAGCCTTCTTTTTATTGTCCTATCATACTCGACTCATGTTGGGCTCTAAGCTCACTAAAATGTACATATTTTCTTTTTAGGAAAACTGCTTGGGAGACAGGCTTCTCCCATCTTGCCATTGTAAGGATGATTTCTGAAACCAAGAGTAAAACTTCACATTTATGCCAATTAAATTTCACCTTGCTAGAACTGGCCTAGTGTCCTATATCAAAACTGGAAGTGTTTGAGAACAAGTAAATATACAAGGACAAATACATCAGAATTCAAATATTTGGGTTGGGGCCTGACATGCAGAGGCAAAGTGAGGGCATGCAGGGTAGAGTTCAGTGGGAGCTGAATAGGGTAACACAAGTATGAGGGTAAGCTAAGCATAGAAGGCCAGATAAGGTTTCACAGTTCAAATTGAGCCTCAACAGCTGGATGGATCCAAAAGCTAGCAGAAGTGAGATCTGTCTTTGGCTCTGTGCCCAATCTACCTGATGGTGGATGAATGAACTCTGAGAGGGGTAGACTTTTCCCCAGAGAGAGACTAGATTTCTTAAAGTGCTAGTGACTCCAAGGCAAGGTTAGATCATCTGATGAGCCCTTGTAGTTCTTGCTTTTTTGTTTTTCTGTTTGTTTATTTTTAATATATATATATATATTTTAATTTTAAGTTCCAGAAACTATGCTCAAAAAGTTATCAAACTGTGTATACCCTTTGACCCAGCAGTGTTTCTATTGGGCTTATATCCCAAAGAGATCTTAAAGGAAGGAAAGGGCCCCACATGTGCAAGAATGTTTGTGGCAGCCCTTTTTGTAGTGGCTAGAAACTGGAAAGTGAATGGATGCCCATCAATTGGAGAATGGCTGAACAAATTATGGTATATGAATGTTATGGAATATTATTGCTCTGTAAGAAATGACCAGCAGGAGGATTTCAGAGAGGCCTGGAGAGACTTGCACGAGCTGATGCTGAGTGAAATGAGCAGAACAAGGAGATCATTATACATAGCAACAACAATATTATATGATGATCAATTCTGATGGACATGGCTCTCTTCAACAATGAAATGTTTCAAACCAGTTCCAATTGTTCAGTGAAGAAAGCCATATACACCCAGAGAGAGGGATGTGAAATGTGGACCACAACATAACATTTTCATGCTCTCTTTTGATGTTTGCTTGCATTGTGTTTCCTTTCTCTGATTTTTTTTTCTTGCACAAAAATTATGTGTGGAAATATGTATACATATATTTGACTTGTCAGTATTTTAACATAATTAACATGTAGTGGATATCCTGCCATCTAGGGGAGGGTTGGGGAGTAGTGGGGAAAAATTTGTAATGGAAAGCTTTTGTAAGGGTTAATGTTGAAGAATTACCCATACATATGTTTTGCAAATAAAAAGCTTTAATAAAGAAAAAAATTAAGTTCCAGATTCTCTCCTTCCCTTCCAATATGCCCCCTCTCATTGAGAAAGCAAGCAGTATGCTATCAATTGTACATGTGAAGTCATACAAAACATTTCTATACCCAACTGAGTGTGTTTGTGAATCTCTCATCTTCTCCCTTCCTCACTCCCTCCTTTCTCTCCCCCTGTCCTTTCCCCCTTGTCTGTCTCTTTTTGCCTCTGTCTCTCTTCTGTCTCTGCCTGTCTGTCTGTCTTTCTCTCTCTCTCATTCTCTTGCTCTCTCTGTATTCTTTTCTCTTGGAATCAATTTGGATGTGAATAAGATTCAAACGTTGCCTCCCCATTTCCCTTCTCCTCCTCTATTCTCCCTCATTCTTGCTCTTCCTTTTCTCTTTTCCTAGTGGTTCTGCTTTCTCACCCAGACATTTTTTTGATATCATCTCAACATAATCAACTCATTCCTATGTCTACTATCTATATAAACTTTTTTCTAACTGCCCTAGTAATGATAATTTTCTTAGGAGTTACATGTATCATCTTCCCTTACAGGAATGTAAACAGTTTAACCTTATTGAGTTCATTATGATTTCTCTTTAGTGTTTATCTTGAGTCTTTGCGTTTGAATGTCAAATATTCTATTCAGTCCTCCTCTTTTCATCAAGAATACTTGAAAGTACTCCATTTCATTGAATCTCTATTTTCTTCTTGAATTTTTGTACTCAGTTTTACTGGGCAAGTTATTTTTGGTTGTAATCCTAGCTCTTTTGCCTTGTGGAATATTATATTCCAATCCCTCCACTCCTTTAATGTGGTAATTGCTAAATCTTATGTGGTCCTGTCTGTGGCTCCATGATACTTGAAAAATTTCTTTCTGGCCATTGCCAATATTTTATTTTTTGGCTATAATATTACTGGGAATTTTCATTTTGGGACCTCTTTGAGGAGATGATAGGTAGAGTCTTTCAATTTCTACTTTGCCCTCTGTAACTAATTTATAGGGGTACATTTCCTGTATAATTTCTTGAAACATGATTTTTAGGTTCTTTTTTATCGTGACTCTCGAGCAGTCTAATTGTTATTAAATTATGTCTCTTCAATCTATTTTCCAGGCCACTTGTTTTTATAGTGAGATATTTTACATTTTTCTATTTTTTATTCTTTTGACTTTTTTCATTATTTATTCATGTCTCATGAAGTCATTAGCTTTTACTTATCCAATTTCAATTTTTTTAGGAATTACTTTCTTTGATGAGCTTTTGTACCTCCTTTTTCATTTGGCCAATTTTGTTTTTTAAGGATTTCTTTTCTTCAATGAATTTTTGTATCTCTTTTACCAAATTGTTAATTCGTTTTTCATCTTGCACCATTCTCATTTCTTTCTTCAATTTTTCCTCTACAATTCTTAACTTTTCTTTTAACTCTTCCAGAAATTCTTGTTGATCTTGTATCAAATTTTCATCTTCCCCCTTCAAGGCTTTCCTTGTAAAAAATTTTTTTTATCCTTCTGAGTTTGTGTTTTGGTCTTTTCTACTACTGTAGGAACTTTTATAGTCAGTTCTATTTTTTATTTAGTCATTTTCTTTATTTCCTGAACTTTATGTTAAAGTTAGGCTCTACTCATCTGGGAGTAGGGAAGCACTGTCCCAAAATTCAGGCTTTTTTGTTGTTGATTTCAGAGCTAGTTATGGGAATCTGCAAGTTTTTGGTATTTCCAAGGTGGTGTGGTTTGTGGAGAACTATGGTTGCTCCTGTTCTCATCTGTGCACTTCTTTACCCAAGAAGAACCCCTGTTGTCCTGCAGCTCCAAGTGCTAGTGCTCCTTTCTGCCCTAGAACTGCAAAAGGATTCCTGCTTTCTTGTAACTAACACAAAGTTCTCCTCTCCACCTTTGAACCATGACCCAGTATTGTGTATAAGCAATGGAAATGCCAAACAGTGGCTGGTCCTACACCCAGTATCAGCTCAGGGTCCCTTAGAGTAGTCTCTTTCTGACCAATTGTTCAATACCTTCATGGCCCCTGTGCTGAGGGCTCCCAAGGCTGTTGTTGCTATTGCAGCCACTTCCAAGGCCCACTGATGTTGTCGCAGTCTTCCCACCCCAGTGTCGCAGAACTTTCCACTGACATCTTAAGTTGTCTTGTGCTGGAAAGATATCTCACCCCTACCTTTTGTTGGTTATGTTGCTCCAGATTTTGATTTGTTTGAAGGAGAATGTTGGGAGAGTTCAGCTGAGTTGCTGCCTCTATTTTGTGATCTTTACTCTATTCTCCTCAGTTTCTTGAGCCTTAAAAGTTTTATCAGTCCCTCCATGCTCCAGGTTTTGTTAGATACCAAATATTCATGAAAGGTGAGCAAGCTTAGAGGATTGTTCTTTCTTATGTCAGTTCAACAACAACAATAATAATAAAATAACAAAAATCTCTCATTTTTATAGTGCTTCAAAGATTGCAAAATGTTTTCTTTTATATGGTAAAAGTGGTCCCATTTCCATTTTACAGATAAAGAAACTGAGGTTCTAAGAGCTGAAAAAAGTCATGCTCTGAGGCAGGAGTCAAACCCACCTCTTTGGATCCCCAATTTAGTACCCTATGCCATTCTACCATAGAGTTTGAATATGCCAACAGAAAGAGAAAATCTTTTAGAGTACATACCCTCCTTAAATGTAAAATTTCACATTAAAAAAAAACTTGGTTTTGCAACTTCGCACTACTACTGTTTGACATTCACCTAAGCAAAGAGCCAGTTTGGGTTGAGACTCTTGAAGTATTACTATAGAAGGCTAAAATTTGCAGGAGAATTGGCAGTGTTTTCAGATGTTCAGGAGCACACTGTCAACCAGAATAATCAAAATAGAAAGCTGCCACAGAGCAACTTCCCTCCCACAGAAATGTTTTCCAAAGTAAGCACCTCCTTAGCCATGTCCACCTTTATGTCCTGCTCCATCAGTGTCTACAAGGAATTCTGGTTTCACCATTCCCCAGCCCAACTCAAGAAGGTATTACATGCCCCAAGGAAGTGATTTATATTACTTTATCTAGGCACCAAAAAGACCAGTTGCATTCTGCCTAATCATTAAGCCATGACTATCAGAGCTCCAAGAAAATATCTTAATACAGGATCCCTACAATAAAGGACGTTGTCAGCTCCTATGTGGTCACTACTAGTCTCTTTGTCATATTTTCATTCCAAAGGAATGCAATGGACATTCCAGTTGTGAAATGTGAAGTCCATTCCCAGCTTTTGACAGGTAGTATGTTTGTGAGTGCAATTTATCCAGGTGGAGAGGGCTTTTTCCTCTTGTCTCTATTTCAGGTCAACTTGACTCACCACCCTGAGCTTCCTTGGTTCCGAATTGCACTGCTGAGGCTATATATTTCTGTTCCACCAGATAGGCTTCACATATATGATGATCTTTCCTCCTCAGGTGAGGAATACCTGATTGCTCTCTTGACTGCATTCAAGTCACAGCTTCTGACCCACCCTCACCACCATTCCTTAGTTCTAATTGCCCAGTATTGACCACCTCTTGCTCCTAGTTCACTGGCTCATTATTGTGCTACAGACCTCGCTGATTCTGCTGTTCTTGATTATACTCATTCCACCTGCTGAGTCTACTTTGTCCACGGTTATCTTTAGAGAGGCTCAAGTTCATCAGCTCTGACCACAGACAATTCTGGCCAACAATACTATTAAAATGTCAAGAATTACAAAACCTCCACTTCAGGTCAGATTTCTCTTTAGATCTCATCTGGCTATGTTACTTTGGTTCTTCCCTGACTGCTTCTTCATCATGCTTACCTCCTCCCCATTAAGAATTTTCACTCTTCCCTTTCAGCTTCCTTTTGTCTGCTGTCTCCCCCATTGGATTGTAAGCATCTGGAGGGCAGAGCCTGTATTTTTAAAAATTATTATCCTTAGTACTTAGCACAGTGCCTGGCATACAGTAGGCAATATATTTATTGACTAATTAGGTTAAGCCTGATAAATGGGCTTGGAACTGATATACATCATATACATATACATATATATGCATATATATTATATATATCTTTTGAGTTTAATGATCAAATGAATTGAATGGATCAAATGAAAATTTTAACATGTTTTAAGTTACCCTTGAATATTTCTCTGTCTTATCTTTATATACTGTTTTCTACTATAACCAAGTGTACAATTTTTGGTGTGAGGTCAAATTTCCTGTAATGATATATCATTCAAAAGCCCTCATTAACTTCAGAAGTCAGGGATACCTATATCAAAGAATTAATCAAAACCAGATTTCTTAAAAATCTTCTCTGCTTGGATCTTGAAAATGCACTTCAGATTAGTATATTTATTGTCCTGTTGAATTAATATATCTTCAAATAAATCATGATAGATATATAGAGAGGATTACAAAGCATTCATTAAGAACTTACTGTGTTCTGGGCCCAGTGTTAAAGGCTAGAGATACAAATACAAGTTGTCAAGACCATCTCTGCTTTCTAAGAATTTACATCTTGGGGCAGCTAGGTGGCGAAGTGGATAGAGCACCAGCCCTGAAGTCAGGAGGACCTGAGTTCAAATGTGGTCTCAGACACTTAACATTCTCTAGCTGTGTGACCCTGGGCAAGTCACTTAACCCCGATTGCCTCAGCAAAAAGAAAAAAAAAAGAATTTACATCTTAATGGGAGAAGAACATTAGGGGTCTGAAAAGGAGGAGAAGAAGGGGAGATGGGCATCCACTTGAGGCACTAGCAGGCAAAGAGGAGGCAAAATCCTGAGGAAGTTGAAGTAAGAGTGAGAAGTATAAAGGCATGGCCTGGACAAAATCCCAAACTTCTGAATGCCAGACGTTAGAAAGTATACAAAAGCAGCAAGGGGAGTTTACTGGCAGATGAGGGAAACTTACAAAGAGCAAAACAAAAGGGCAAATCTGAAGAGGATGGGGCCTGGGGTGACTCAGACAGCTATCTTTAATTTTGTTTCCTTAATTCATCATGAAGTCACTGTGGTTGTACTTTATATATTAACAAAGTTCCTCTCTCCTTCCCTTCCTTCCTTCCTTCCTCCCTCTCTCACTTTCTCCCTCCCTCCTTCCCCCTTCCCTCCCCCCATCTACCCCCCCCACACACACACACCTGTTATCTCTTCTACACTTTCTAACTTATCAATTTTTTTTGCCCAATGAAGCAGCTTTGGGATGATTCTACATTTTCTACACATGTAACTTCCTTTCAATAATATTTTTTAGTACCGGTATTAAAACTGCTCTGATTCGACAGGGCTGCCAGATCACCTGGTATGTGAAAATCCAGAAGTTCTTCTAATTGCAATTTCAAACCTCTAGGTTTTCAAACTGGAATTGTAACTGGAATCTCCTTAACCAAGGACAGTAGCCAGCTGCAGTTTTCTCTCTGTCACTTCTTAGAATGATAATGATGTGAGTTGTAATTTCACGGGAAAGACAGAAAGAAAACCCAAAAGTGAATCAAATATTCTCCAAGGAAGAACACATCATTTTTTACAGGGATACTTATGGTCCCATGTTTGCCTTCTTGTTTTGGGGAAGATATTCATTTTTGTGTTCTTCCAAACAGTTTAAATTTTGAAATGTGGCTGCTTTGAATGGACTTCTATCAAACTTCAGCCAAATAACTAGACAGAACTGTATATAATACCAGAACTACCAAAGGAACTTGGATTACAATCAAGAATAACCTATCCAGCTAGAATGAGCATTATCCTCCAGGGAAGAAGATGGTCATTCAATGATATAGGTGAATTTCACCTATTTCTAATGAAAAGACCGGATCTGAACAGAAAATTCGACATCCAAACACAGAACTCAAGAGATGCATAAAAAGGTAAAAAAGGAAAGGACTCTTGAGAACTTTATTTTTACTAGGGGGATACTTAAAGTTTGGGGGTATAATTAACTAAATATTACTTTGATAATATGAAAAAGAGAACTAGAGGGGAAAAGGTTGTCATACTGGGGAAAAGAGGGAAAAAGTGGTAAAATAAGATCTAAAAAAAAGGAGGTAAAAACAAGGTAAAATCTCTTGAAGAGGCAAAGAAAACCTAATATAATTGAGAGAAAGAGGGGAGGGAGATGAGCATTGTGTAAATCTTACTCTCATCAGGTTGGGCTCTAAAAGTGTATATCAGACACTTGATTTCACATAGAAACTTGTCTGTTGCTAGAGGGAAGTGGGAGGGAAAGGAGGAAAAGAAAGGGATAAACTAATAGAAGGGGAAATAGAAGAATCAGGGGAAAGGAGTAAAAACAGGGGGAGGGGACCTAAATGGCGGAGTATTGTTTGGGGGAGGGGGTCATCAAAAGCAAAGTACTGAGGAGGGGGGAAGGGAGAAAGGGGAAAGGAAAGGGGAAAACATAACTTGGGTAAATAAGATGGCAGGAAATAAGGAATTAGTTATTCTAACTGTGAATGTGAATGGGATGAACTCTCCCATAATGCGGAAGCAGATATCAGACTGGATTAAAAATCAGAATCCCACAATATTTTGTCTACAAGAAACACATCTAAAATATAGTGACACATATAGGATGAAGGTAAAAGGCTGGAGCAGAAAATATTATGCTTCAGGTGAACAAAAAAAAAAAAGCAGGGGTAGCAATCCTTATCTCAGATCAAGTAAAAGCCAAGATAGATCTACTCAAAAGAGATAAGGAAGGAAACTATATTTTATTAAAGGGGACCATAGATAATGGAGCAATATTTATTCTAAATATATATGCACCAAGTGCAATAGCACACAAATTCCTAGGGGAGAAATTAAGAGAGATGCAAGAAGAAAAAGACAGCCAAAGAGATACAAAAAGGGGATCTCAACCTTGCTCTCTCAGAATTAGATAAATCAAACCACAAAATAAACAAGAAAGAAACTAGGGAGATAAACCAATTGTTAGAAAAGTTAGGTATGATAGATCTATGGAGAAAGTTGAATGGAGACAGTAGGGAGTTTACTTTTTTCTCAGCAGTCCATGGAACCTATACAAAAATTGACCATGTGTTAGGGCATAAAAACCTCAAAATCAAATGCAGAAAGGCAGAAATAGTAAATGCATCTTTTTCAGATCATGATGCAATAAAAATCCCATACAATATAAGGCCAGGAGAAAATAACCCAAAAGTTAATTGGAAATTAAATAATCTAATCCTGAAGAATGAATGGGTGAAAGAACAAATCATAGACACAATCAATAATTTCATCCAGGAGAATGACAATAAGGAGACAACATACCAAAATTTGTGGGATACAGCCAAAGCGGTTATAAGGGGCAATTTTATATCTCTAGATGCTTACTTGCATAAAATAGAGAAAGAAAACATCAATGAATTGGGCTTATTATTAAAAAAACTAGAAAAAGAACAAATTAAAAACCCTCAATTAAATACCAAATTGGAAATTCTAAAAATAAAAGGAGAAATTAATAAAATTGAACATAAGAAAACTATTGAATTAATAAATAACACTAAGAGTTGGTTCTATGAAAAAACTAACAAAATAGATAAGCCTTTAGTTAATTTGATAAGAAAAAGGAAAGAGGAAAATCAAATTGTTAGTCTCAAGAATGATAAGGGAGAACTTTCCTCCAATGAAGAGGAAATTAGAGCAATAATTAGGAGTTACTTTGCCCAACTTTATGCCAGTAAGTTTGATAATCTAAATGAAATGGAGGAATATCTACAAAAATATAGATTGCCCAGGTTAACAGAAGAGGATATAAACTATTTAAATAGCCCCATATTAGAAAAAGAAATAGAACAAGCTATTAACCAACTCCCTAAGAAAAAATCTCCAGGGCCAGACAGATTTACATGTGAATTCTACCAAACATTCAAAGAACAATTAATTCCAATACTATACAAACTATTTGAGAAAATAGGGACAGAAGGTATACTGCCAAATTCCTTCTATGAGACTGATATGGTGCTGATAGCTAAACCAGGTAGGGTGAAAACAGAGAAAGAAAACTATAGACCAATTTCCCTAATGAACATTGGTGCAAAAATTTTAAATGAGATATTAGCAATGAGATTACAGAAAGTCATCCCCAGGATAGTACACTATGACCAAGTAGGATTTATACCAGGGATGCAGGGCTGGTTCAATATTAGGGAAACTATCAGCATAATTAATTATATTAATAACCAAACTAACAAAAACCATATGATTATCTCAATAGATGCAGTTTGATAAAATCCAACACCCTTTCCTATTAAAAAACACTAGAGCGTATAGGAATAAATGGGCTTTTCCTTAAAATGATCAGTAGCATCTATTTAAAATCATCAGCAAGCATCATATGTAATGGAGACAAACTAAAACCATTCCCAATAAGATCAGGAGTGAAACAAGGCTGCCCACTGTCACCATTACTATTTAATATTGTATTAGAAATGTTAGCTTTAGCAATAAGAGAAGAAAAAGAGATAAAAGGGATCAGAGTAGGTAATGAAGAAACCAAATTATCACTCTTTGCAGATGACATGATGGTATACTTAGAGAACCTAGAGACTCAACTAAAAAACTACTAGAAACAATTCACAACTTTAGCAAAGTGGCAGGATTCAAAATTAATCCACATAAATCATCAGCATTTTTATATATTACCAACAAAGTTCAGCAGCAAGAGATACAAAAAGAAATTCCATTCCAAATAGCAGATGATAGGATAAAATATTTGGGAATCTATCTGCCAAGGAAAAGTCAGAAACTATACGAACTAAACTACAAAACACTTTCCACACAAATAAAATCAGACCTAATCCATTGGTAAAACAATAAGTGCTCATGGGTAGGCAGAGCAAACATAATAAAAATGACAATACTACCCAAACTAATCTACTTATTTAGTGCCATACCAATCAAACTCCCAAGAAATTATTTTACAGATCTAGAAAAAATAGTAGCAAAGTTCATTTGGAAGAACAAAAGGTCAAGTTATTCAATGGGATTAATGAAATAAAAAAGGCAGAT
>JAJPUD010010544.1:0-36728 GCA_023553655.1 Myrmecobius fasciatus | reverse complement strand
ATTTAATGGTTCTGATAAAGGCCTCATTTCTAAAATATATAGAGAATTGTCTCATATATATAAGAATTCAAGCCACTCTTCAATAGATAAGTGGTCAAGGGATATGAACAGACAATTTTCAGATGATGATATTAAAACCATCTCTGGTCATATGAAAAGTTGCTCCAAATCACTATTGATCAGAGAAATGCAAATTAAGACAACCCTGAGGTACCACTACACCCCTGTCAGATTGGCTAAAATGACAGGAAAAGATAACGATGAATGTTGTAGGGGATGTGGGGAAACTGGGACACTAATACATTGTTGGTGGAACTGTGAACGGATCCAACCATTCTGGAGAGCAATTTGGAGCTACGCTCAAAAAGTTATCAAACACTGCATACCCTTTGACCCAGCAGTTTTTCTACTGGGTCTATATCCCAAAGAGATCTTAGAAGAGGGAAAGGGACCCACCTGTGCAAGAATGTTTGTGGCAGCCCTTTTTGTAGTGGCTAGAAACTGGAAACTGAAGGGATGCCCATCAATTGGAGAGTGGCTGAATAAATTATGGTATATGAATTTTATGGAATATTATTGCTCTGTAAGAAACGACCAGCAGGACAATTTCAGAGAGTTCTGGAGAGACTTGCGTGAACTGATGCTGAGTGAAACGCGCAGAACCAGGAGATCACTATACACAGCAACAACAGTATTACATGATGATCAATTCTGATGGACATGGCTCTCTGCAACAAAGAATTGTCTCAAACCAGTTCCAATTGTTCACTGAAGAAAACAATATATACACAGAGAGAGGGATATGAAATATGGACCACAACATAACATTTTCATGATCTCTATTGATATTTGCTTGCATTGTGTTGCCTTTCTCTGATTTTCTTTTTTTTCTTGTAGACAGGATTTTTCTTGCATATCTTGTCAAGTATTTCAACATTATTAACATGTCGTGGACTTCCTGCCATCTAGGGGAGGGGAGGGGACTGGGGGTAAAATTTGTAATGGAAAGCTTTGTAAAGATCAATGCTGGGGAACTACCCATACATATGTTATACAAATAAAAAGCTTTAATAAAAAAAAGAGGCTATAACAACAGTTCTGTTAAGAGAGCTCTAACTGGGATAGAGAGAAAATATTTTTATCAAATTTCTTTTATGAGACAAATAATAATTTGTCTTAATAACTAATACATGAAAGACTAAGATAATATAAGAGAGCTATAAACTTATATCACTCATAAATATTGATTCAATTTTTTTTTTTTTTTGCTTTTTGCTGAGGCAATTGGGGTTAGGTGACTTGCACAGGGTCACACAGCTAGGGAATGTTATGTGTCTGAGACTAGATTTGAACTCAGGTCCTCCTGACTTCAGGGCTGGTGCTCTATCCACTGCACCACCTAGCTGCCCCTGATTCAATTCTTTTCCAGAACTGTATTAATATGTCAAAGGGTATTTGGCTATGACCAAATTGGATGTATACTTAAAAATAGGCCAAAAAGAGCTATTTTAATATGGCAAGAAGTATATGTCTAAAGCCAAAAGGCATTATCTAATACATATTGGAATGAATTGATGATATCATTTTATCCCGTGGTAATTTAAGATCATTTTTAAAGTGCTAGCAATAGCAATAAGACACAAAATGAAATTAGAGACATAAGTAAAAACAATTATAAGACAAATAAATCCTAACTGCTGATAAGTAAACTACTTACAGTAGTATATGAATTACTTAGGATAAGCAGTAATTTGCTATAATTTCATTTTAACAGCAGTTTTCCTGTGTGTGTGCATGTGTATGCATGTGTGTGTGTACTTCTATCTATATGAGACTGACTCAGAATATCTGACTTTGAACAAATGAAAGCAGATTAAGCCAGCTTCATGACATTTAGATAGTTCTCTATCAACTAAGAGCTGGATTTCATGCCATATACACATTTCAAAGTTCTCTTTTGTTGTAATTTTAATTCTACAGTTTTCAAGTGTAATAGACCCCCTCCTCCATCCCACACACATACTTCAAAGCAAGCTTGACTATGTCCTGAAGGGCAGCCTAGGGATACTGTTTCCCTATGTGCAGGTAAGAAGACATGACTCCTGAGTGATTGAGAGACTTCTGAGCTCTTGATGTTGCATACTTGAAGAAGACATCTTCAGAATCTCTCAATTTAGAAGAAATAGTTTAAGACAGGTTCAAGAACAGGCAAATGAACTTGAGAGAAGGGTTAGAGAGATGAGGAATGGATTTGGACTTTTTAGCGATAGACTAGAGTCCTAAATATATTCTTTGATTTTTAGTGTTTGCAACCCTGAAGACCACAAAGAACAGATTCCTTCTGGTGAGATCATTCTCTCTATCTTGAACTAAGGTTGTTATCTTGCTCCCTTAAGCTGAAGAGCTCATTTATTTTGATGTGTTACATTGTCTAATCTAATGTAGTTTCTATTTATTGATTGTCCAGTAGAGGTTGATTAGCTATTCACTATTATTTTTTATGTAACCAGTATTTGGTGGCAGGGAGATAAAATAGCATAAGTAAACTAAATACTATACTCTCCTGAGGGTTATCAAGGAAGATGTTTTTTTTTTTCTTTTTCTTTCTTTTTTTTTCTTTTTCTTTTTTTCTTTTTTTTTCTTTTTTCTTTTTTTGCTGAGGCAATTGAGGTTAAGTGACTTGCCCAGGATCACATAGCTAGGGAATGTTAGGTGTCTAAGACCACATTTGAACTCAGGTCCTTCTGACTTCAGGGCTGGTGCTCTATCCACTGTGCCACCTAGCTGCTCCGGAAGATGCTTTTTAACCTGGACCTCATGCACCTCTGAACTACTAATATTTGAGATGTAGAAAACTGATATAATTCTAGACCAATACTCCTTTTAGATATAAGCAACAAAGGAAGCAAGCAATAAGCTGTGGTCTTTCTCCTCCTCCCCAAAGGCTGAAATCACAATTTCCCTTGGATATGGGTGTGGCAAATGCTAAATCAATTATTTTCTCATGCCAAACAGGAATTAAACCATCTTTATTTATAGATAATGACTACACACACACACACACACACACACACACACACATTTTACATAAGAATAAATATTATTCCAAGGAAACCTACACAAATGGTATCTCTTAAAGGGAACATTTCAATAACTCTTAGTGATAGTATAGCAACTCTTGGTGTAGGAAAGTCAAATACCTGAAAGATCATTTTAAGGCTACAATGAAGCAGAATTACTTCCTTAAAAGTACCCCAAAAAAGTGCGTCAGAAATGAAAAATACCATCTCAAAGTTACAAACTATTTCAGCAAATCAGTCTAATTAATGGTTTTACAGAGAAAAAAATCAGATGCTCATAGAGAACTAGCAGGATTATTACTTATTCTATTGCATTGCAACATATTTCTTCGGGGAAAAAATACTTGTTTGGGGCAAGACTATACACAAAGATTGAAGTACTGAAGATAAGCAAGAGAAAATTTTTAAATCAATAATATTTCTTTCAAGGCTATGAAAAGCTACTGTCAAAAAATTCTTATCATTCAAATATCATTCAAAGCCCTTCATTTGACCCGTCCACCACCAATCTCTACATACTCTATATTCTAATGACACTGGCCCCCTCGCAGTGCCTTGCACAAGATGGTCCATCTCCAAATTCTGGCATTTTCACTGCCTGGGTCCTATTCTTGGAATTCTTTCTTTCCTAATTTCTGTCTCCTAACTTCCTCAGCTTCCTTTAAGCCTCAGCTAAAACCTCACCTTCTATAAGAATCCTTTCCTGATCACCCTTAATTCTTGTGCCTTCTCTTTATTGATGATCTTGGCTTTATACTGAATATATTTTGTTTGTCCATAATTGTCTCCCCCATGAAAGTGTGAGGAAATCGAGAGCTGGGACTGTCTTTTACCTTTCTTTGTATCAACAATGCTTAGCATAATTACTGACACATATTAGGCATGTAATAAATGCTTGCTGATTTGCCTTGTTATATCCTGCTACACCCAGAACCAGGCTACTACATCAGTATTTAGGGCTCCAAGAAAGAGATGCTGAACTGTAAACATTGTTTAAATGGCTTTAAAGAAAAACAGTAGGGAAAACACCTAAATATTTTAGTTACTTTATTATGGTAAAAAAATTCTATAATTCATTTTATAGCTCTAATATAGAAGAAAATAGCAGGGCATCAATAAAAATTCAGTCAACTGGACAGGTTAAGCCAGCAAAAAGCCAAGAGCAGCTATTATGTGCTTGGGATATGATTTCAGACAACACTAATCATTATGCTTTCCTTCACAGATAAATGCATCCTTAAGGGCTCTATGAAAATTCCCTTCCCAATAACTCATTCTAAGGATGAGTGCTACAGTGGAAAGATTAGTGAATTACAAGAAGACCAGGATTCAAATCCCAATGCTTCCACTTATTGCCTGAATGGTCTTGCGAAAGTCCCTTCTTCTTTCTAGGACTCTGTTACCTATGCAGAGTGAAGCACAGACTAGCTCAGTGCTTCTTAATTTTTTTCCACTTGTGACCCCTTTTTGCTGGAGAGATTTTCACATGACCCTAGGCATATAGTTATATAAAATAGGTATACAAATCAAACAGTGATTGATAAGAAATCGTAGTACCATGACCCCCATATTCAGTTATACAGTAACATGTGGGATTGCCACCCATAGTTTAAGAAGCTTTGGACTAGACAACCTCCATGTTTCCTTCCAATTCAAAATCTTATGACAATTGCCCCTGTTTTCATTCAATTAACATTTATTAAGTGTCAGAAACTGTGCTAGATACTAGAAATAAAAAGACACAAATGAAAACCATCCCCTTTCTGAAGAAACTTATGTTCTACTTGGGCAAAGGTGAGAGTACAACATGTATGTACTTAATTAAATGCATATATAATAAATATATACATATATTATATATAATAAATATATAAAGTTAGAAAAAGAAAAGTAGATGGAATCTTATATAGTAGGAAAAGCAAGCAAGCATGTTTGACGGGAATGCAAAGTATGGGAAAGGAAGTAAAATGGAATAAACCTGGAAAAGCAGGTAGGAGTCAGATTGTACAAGGCCTTAAATGCTAGGGCTAAGTATCTTTCCCCTGAGGCAACCACGAGCAATTGGAGATTTTTAAGCAATGTGGAGACATATTTGGATCTGTGTTTTAACACTATTAATGAAGAAGCTATACAAAATATGGGTTGGAGAGGACCAGGTCTCAGTGCTTTTAGAAATACAAAATATCCTTCAGCAATGCTCTTTGGGGTCAGAGGTGACAGAAAGAGAAGAGATCTTTCTGTTTATCTCTGTGCAAAAAAAAAAGACAATAGAGAGTCTTCTACAAAGTGAATTCAATTTTGATCAGGGACTATTTTTTCAGTAAAACAGTCTTTTAGAAGTATTGATAGTGTAGGAATTCAGCCACAACAGCCATCAATAGTAAGAAGAATCAATCTCCTGAAATATGAAAAAGCACAATGTAATGGGAGCTTTAACCATTATATGAGCTCCAATGTTTCAATCTTAATTAAATCCAATTAGAGGCAATCAGAGTGGATCATCTTAAACTAATTTGTGGATAGGAATGATTGCAATTTTAAATGGCTCCATAAAGAACTAATAAAAAAAATCATTTCTTTCAATTATTTGGAGCACTAACCAATACCTAAAGGTCAATAGAAAATGGCCAGCATGGCTATTTCAGCAGTCTTCTGGAAACTCAGCTGAGCTAGGGGAGCTTCATGTCTGGAGTAAGCACTGCCTCTGAGAGGACTAAGCTTAAATATGTCTGTCATGCTAGACTGAATGATCACAAAGCTCAGTAATGGCAGGAGGGATTATGTTCCTCTTCACATCGATGCAATATGACCTTTCAGAACTACTCTCCTCTGAGGACATCTACTTTTTGTGTTTAATATAGTCTTATGGATAGGTCTATAATATCCCCTAAAAACTTTAGGGAGAAACTGTCCTAGTGATTAGGATCAATTTCATTTTATTTTATTTTTTTACAAAGAAGTAAAAGAAAGACAAAATCTAATGACCTTTTAATTTGAAATCATTTTATATCATCTGAGAGAAAGAAATATAGCTTTACTACTACTTTTAATTATTTTGAAAACATGCTACTAATAAAGAAAGGAAAAAAAATGAATGCCCACTAATAAAAAGTGACTGAGTGAATTGTGGAATATGATGCCATGGAATACTAATGTACAACATGCCATAAGAAATGACAGATGTGAGATGTGATAGATTCAGTATCTGTTATAATTCCTCACCCTATCTAGTTCTTTTAATAAAAGGCAATGAAGCTATGCCCAAGACTTGATTGGATCAGAAGTCTAAAGCTTAAGTTTTCCCCAGTGTAATGCACTTTCTTAATGTGGCCTCAAAGCAGCTTTCAGGGCATTTTGTAGGCACAAAAATAGTCTACCCAAGCTGAATTCAAGCACTTAAGATCTGACAATGACCCAAAGCCAGATGAGATACCACAGTCTGCTCTGCTGACTAAATGGGTCTCCATGTGTGGAGGAGGTATCTACTGATAAAGCTCCTTATCAGTACCCTGAGGGTCAAGGACCCTCTGATTGGAGGGTTAAAAAACCAAATTCTTCCCAAAGCCTCCATTTAAAGGGAGCTCAGAAGCCCAGTCATCTTCATTTTCTACCAGCTGCAACATGGGTTCAAATCCATCATTATCAGGCTGCCTCCTTGACCCAGATACATTCTTCTCCCATCCACCACCACTCCCTTTAATCTTCCTTTTGTGTGTTGTCTTACCCCATTAGATAACAAGCTCCTTGAAGGCAGGGATCATCTTTCTTTTTCAAATATATATCCAGCACTTAGCACAGTGCCTGGCACACAATAAGTGCTTAATAAATGTTTTTTTTTTTGTATTATACAGAGTGCCTACCTGAAACAAGTACATAATTCTTACTGAGTATTTTTTCTCTGTAGTAGCCAAGTAATCTTCCTTTTACTGACTGTTCAATAACATACAGGGGCCTAATTGCACTCCAATATGAGCCCTAAGCAACAAGGGGCCTGGTCTAAGTCAGGCTCAGCTCACTATGAATGTCACAATTAGTAATTGGAATAAGGCATTATCATAGCTCCCATAGTGGCTGAAATACAGGAAGGATGATGCAAATGTAGAAAAGAGTGTGATTAACTAGCAAACTATGGCAAGGAGGAATGCTATGTCAAGGGGTGATCTGATGGTGTATGAAGAGATTCTCAGTGGAACAGAAGGAAGTGATTAGCTCAGTGGGTGTCCAAGAGTGGTGACAGGGACAGTAAAGAAAGAGCCATTCCCTGGTTATTGTTAACCATTATGGAACACATAAATTGCCAGCATAAGAAAAGTGCATGTAAACTGGCCCGGCATATCTGAAACTAATTAAAGAGCTATCGGTTTTGAAGAGCTATGCCCTGAAAGCAGAGGGGCAACTTTTGGAAATGGTAACAGCACAAATGAAAAGGGTTACCTCATCTAGGAAATGATGAGTATAGTCAATGAGAAGTATAGTCTCCAATCTAGAGATTTCATTGGAAAATGATGCATCCTGCTGAAATCAGGACCTTAAGACCAAGTCTGAGAGCAAGGTGATGAAGATGGGACTTGGAAAATGGTGGTATAAAAAGCCATGGTCTTATCCTCTTACTGCTCCCTAGAGTATGACTTCTTCCACAGATGGAATAAGAGATTAGCCAGATTTGACTACCAAAGAACTGTGAGGTTGCAAGAGAAGTTTCAGCAGTTATTTGTTGAGGCACTAAAACAAAAGTTTTCAGGGCATGGTCTAATATAGATATCTTCTCAGAAACAGAGTGCCATATGCTTGGGGAGCTCACTCACATGGAAACTACTCTTTCTCCCTTTTCAAGTGGCTATGATGGCAAGTTGTATGAACCTGGTCCCATTAAAAAGAAATCCTGTTTCTCAGTTGGGGAATGGCCAAATAAGTTATGATATGTTAATGTAATGAAATATTATTGTACTATAAGAAATGATGAACAGATTGATTTCAGAAAATCTTGGAAAGATTTACATGAACTGATGCTGAGTGAGCAGAACCAGGAGAACACTGTACACAATAACAAAGTTATGTGATAATCAACTGGGATGGACCTGGCTCTTTTGAATAATGAGGTGATTCAGGGCAATTCCAGTACATTTGTGATGTAGAAAGTCATCTGCATCCAAAGAGAGGACTATGGGGACTGAATGTGGATCAAAACATAGGATTTTTACCTTTTGTTGTTATTTGTTTGCTTTTTTGTCCTTTCTTGTGTTTTTTTTCCTTTTGATATAATTTTTTGCACAGTATGATGAATATGGAAATATATCTAGAAGAACTGCACATTTAACCTCTTTCAGATTGCTTGCTGTCTTGGGGAGGGGGAGGAGAGGGAAGGAGAGGGAGAAGGGTTTGGAACACAAGATTTTGTGAAGATGGATGTGGAGGGCTATCTTTGCGCGTGTTTGGAAAAATAAAATGCTATTTAAGAAAATTTAAAAAAAGAAATCCTGAGGCAGAAGATAAAATTTTTAAAGGAAATGGGTTTGATAAATTGAATTTATGTGCCTCCTTTCCATCATGGTCCAGCATGTCCTGTCCTTGAGCAATTACATTCTTCTCTTCTGGACAGAGTCCTAGCCAAATGGCATCGGGTTTCAATTATGGGTCTCCTTTACTATACAATTATATAAGCATGGATAGGTCGGGTCTTAATATCTGAGCAGATTTTGATGGCAAAACTGGTAGATCCTGCCATGAATGTGTATAGGCACTTTAGGAATAGGCAAGTGAAACCATGTGCCTTCCTATTAAGATAGAAAATGATACCTTCTCCTTCACTTGGGTGTGGCTGCAGAGATAAAGGATTACAATCAAAAGCTCTGGGAATGCTAGGAAAACTATACCATGATACACAATAGCAGGGAAATACAGACCAGTCAGCACCATCCAAGATTGAGTAAGGCACCCACTAAAGTGACTTCCATTTTGATTTTTTAAAAAGGCCACTGAATATTGGTAACCAGGCTCCTATCATTCAGGGGATATGGACTGATTTTAAAAACCCAGTTTCCACAAAAGAGTTCTTCTGCTGTGGAATGGGAGGGAAGAGATATCAAGAGCTTTTAGAAGTCACTCTCTATATAGGCCTTTACAGCAATCTCTCTTTGTATTATTGAGAATAGGACAAACCCTTGAAGTAGCCAAAATCATCCTATGATCCAAGCAATACTGGATCTCCTGGGAAGGGGAATATTTCCACTATATTGGTGGAAATTTTCAGAGTATTTTGCTTTACCAACTCATTGTACAATAATCAATAAACATTTATTAAACTCCTACTATATGCCAGGTACTGTGCTAAGCACTGGGGATATGAAAAGAGGCAAAAGACAGTCCCTTTTTCTCAAGGATCTTACAAATCTCAGAGGCACACAAAAATATGGAAAGTATCTAGCAATCTACAGTGGGTTATAACAGGGATTCTTAAACTTTTGTCCATTTGTGACCTCTTTTTGCCTGAGAAATTTTTACATAACTCTGGGAACAGATACAAATCAAACATTTGCTGATAATAAATCATAATTTTGTGACCCCCCCATATTATGTTACATAACCTTATACAGGGTCACAACCCACAGTTTAAGAAGCTTTGGGCTATGGGGAGCTAAACAAAGTTGCTACTTTGCCAATATAATGGACCAGGTAGCACAGGCTCAAAGGTAGTGATTTGGGATTACTGACCTTGCCAATCTTTTTTCTCTCTTCTCATGGTTAAGACTTCCTAGGAGCAGTTCCCTTTTACCTGTAAAAGAGTACAAAATAATTTCATTGTTCTTTCTGAGGACTGCTTGAACTCTTTTCTCATACTGCCACATTCTAGAGGAGAGAGATCTGAAAAATTAGGCTTAGAACAACATAGTATCTATATTCTACAATATATTCTAAATGGACATATGATAATTAAAGAACCTCTATAAAAATAAGATTATTAGACCATATAGTACTTTTAGCTATAAGTAGGAAATATATTCTTAACTAAAATAGACAAAAGCAATTACAGAGACAAAGTAGAAAATTTGATTCATAAAACTGAAAATCTTTTGCACAAACAAAATAAATATACTCAGGATAAGATGGGAAATGGTTGAATTGGAATAAATCTCAGTATCAAATTTTTGCATTAATGTTTTAGTATCCAAGATACATAAACAATTAGAAGATACATGTAACACCAAAAACCATTCCCTAATAAATAAATGATCAAAGAATATGAACAAATAGGTCTCAAATATGACAGAATGCTCCAGATCACTAAAAATAAGAAAAATGTACTTCAAAAATACCATGGGGCTCTATCTCATATTATGTAAATTGGCAGAAATTTTAAAAGATGCAAATAGTCAACACTGGAGGAGGTATGGGAAGATAGGCATGTATGCTTCATTCTTAAAGCTGTAAATTAGTTTTTTTAAGAAGAAAAAGTAAAAGAAAGTAATCTATAATTATGCAAATTAAATAAGTAAAATTCCCATTTGCTTTGACGCAGAGATTTCATTACTAGACTTATAAGTCAAGGAGACCATTCATAATCAGAATATCCACATATACATGAAAATACACTTTTTGTGATAATAAAGAATTAGAAATGAAGTAGACATCAATTAATTGGGTTTGATTAAACAAATCAGTAGTAGAAGATCAGTTTGTTGTAAGAACTAACAAATGTATTACACACAAAATACCATGGAAAGATCTATATGAAATGATGCACTGAAGTAAACAAAACCAAGAAAACCTCATACACAATAACTACAACAATTTAAATGGCAAAAACCACCCCATATGCAAAAAAATCAACCTGATTGTTGTAAAAGTAAAAAGAACAATCATGGCTCTAAGAAAAGAATTGAGAAGACACCCATACATAAATTCCTATGTACAGGTTGGAAGTCTATATAGATAGATGATAGATAGATGGATAGAATCTTACTAAACTCCTTCTATGATATAAATATGTCCTTGATACCTAAATACAGGTTAGTCAAAAAAGAATGAAAACCATTGACCAAAATTCCTAGTGAAGACTGAAGGAAAAATATTAAACGAAATGTCTGCTAGTCAGTCAACAAACATTTGTCAAAGAATATTAATATAAATAAAAAGAAAGATAATTCTTGACTTCAAGGAGCTAATGTTTTAAATGGGATAAAACAATACCTAAAAAGAAAAAGAGAAGGGATAATTGGGAACAAAGTATCAAGTACAAAGGTATAGTGGAGAAATTCAGATTGTAGTCTGATGAGAAACTATGAGATGGTCAGTGTGAGCACCATCTCTACACCTAACAATATATCCAAAAGAGCATATTATAAGTAGGTTGGATTTATATTAGGAATTCAGGGTTTGCCCAACCTTCAAACAAAATAGGCTGTAAATATAATAAGAAAAACAAAAAAGTAGGATTGCTATAATACACAAAAAATTTACAAAATATAATGTGCTCCAATTTAAAAAAATTCCCTAAAACAAAGCAAACAAGTAAAGAAAACATAGTACATCAATATCAATAAGAAATATTTCCTTAATATGATATATAATATATGTCTACAAACCAGAGCTAGAAAGACATGTAATATAATATCCATAGAGGACTATTCAATTAAACCAGGAGTAAAGCAAGTATGTCCATCATCACGATGATTATATGATCTAGTCATATCATCATTTAAGTATCTACTATAAACCAGGCAATGTCCTAAGAACTGGAGAGACTAAGAAAGAAAGAAAAATCAAAGCAGTATCTGAACTGCTAGCTACAATAATAGGATAAGAAATATAAATTAAGGGAGATAGACAAAGAAGAAACAATTATCACTTTTTGTAGACACCAAGAAGGTTTGCTTAAAGAACCCTGGAGAGTGAACTTAGATAAATTTAAAAATTTCAGCAAAGGTGCAGGACATGAAATAAATCCACAGAAATCATCTGAATGTTTTATATAACCAACAAAATCCAGCAGGAAGAAAGATAAAGACAAATTTCACTGAAAATAGCTACAGAATATATAAATACTATCTGCCAACACACACAAAAAAACTATATGAATATAACTATAAAACACTTTCATTGGGTAGGTAGAACCAAAAGTGACTAACCTGTATATATCTATTGATCCAGCAATATCACCACAAGACTAATATCCAAAAAACAATGAAAGGAAATTTGCCTCTATGTGTAAAATTATTCTAAGAGCAAAGAACTAATAACAAAAGGGTTTCTCATTAACTGGGACTAATTAAGGTATATGAATATAATTAAATATTATTGTACTGTAAGAAATAGTGAAACACTTCACAAAAAAGTTTGAAGGCCTATATGAATTAATACAGAGTAAAGTGAGCCTAGTCAGGACAACAATCTATATAATAACAACAAAAAACATTTTTGAGGGGCAGCTATATGATGCAGTGAATAGAGTGGCAGCCCTGAAGTCAGGAGGACCTGAATTGAAACCCATTCTTAAACACTTAACACCTACTAGGTGTATGACCCTGAGTAAGTCACTTAACCCCAATTTCCTTGCCAAAAAATATTTGAAAGATTTGAACATTTTGATAAATGTAAAGACCAATTGCAATTTTAGAAGAATGATGATGAAGAATATTACCTCTTCAGAGACAGGTTATAGCCTCAAAGAGCAGACTAAGACATTTTCAGATACTGCAAAAGTGGCTATTTATTTCATTTATTGACATATTTGTTAATTGGATCTTATTTTTTTCCTCTTGCTTTTCTTTGTTGTTGTTCAGTTGTATGCAACTCTTCATGACCCCATTTTGGGGGTTTCTTGGCAA
This sequence comes from Myrmecobius fasciatus, assembly GCA_023553655.1. Taxonomy (NCBI): domain Eukaryota; kingdom Metazoa; phylum Chordata; class Mammalia; order Dasyuromorphia; family Myrmecobiidae; genus Myrmecobius; species Myrmecobius fasciatus. The sequence continues at coordinate 23,824 of JAJPUD010010544.1, read as the reverse complement.
AGATCCTGGACTAGTTTGCCATTCCTTTCCCCAGCTCATTTTAAAGATGTGGAAACTGAGGCAAACAGGATTAAGTGACGTTCCCAGGGTCAGCCAGTAAGTTGTCTGAGGTCATATTTGAACTTGGAAAGATGAGTGAGTCTTCCTGACTCCAGGCCTGGCACTCTATCCACTGCAGCACCAACTAGCTGCCCCAAGTAGTTCCTTAATAAATATTTACTGACAACTGACTATTGATGGTGTAGGGAAGTTGGAATGAGAGAAAGCAGATTTCTGTTCATTCAAAAAAAATGTAAACAGAAAAAAACTACAAAATGAGGAAAAGTCACACTTTCAGATCAAGTAATCAACTATGGAGGATTAGACATTTACTCTAATCCTCATGATCTCAGGCACTGTGCTAAGTGCTAGGGATACAATCAATACAAAAAAAACTCAGAGGAGCTTACAATCTAATAGAGGAATACAATATAATAAGGGAGACAGGAAAGGGGTGGGGATAGGGGAGAATACCAAAGGTTTGATAAAATGTTATCTTGTTCTAATCCCCTGACCACTCCACCTTTTAGTCAATAAAATAAGCAACATTATAAGTTGCCAGTATAAAGTGGCAATACCATGAATGCAAATGAAAACCTGAAAGCCGCATAAAAACCATCCCAAAGGTTAAAGTAATATAATTTATAAGTTGTATTACATAAAAGTCAAAATTCACATCCTGAAAAATTTTTATATCCAACGGTTTTGATAAAAGCCTCATTTCTAAAATATATAAAGAACTGACACAAATTTATAAGAATACAAGCCATTCTCCACTTGAAAATGGTCAAAGGATATGAACACACAATTTTCAGATGAAAAAATTAAAAACATTTCTAGTCAAATGAAAAAATGTTCTAAATCACTACTGATCAAAGATATGCAAATTAACACAACTCTAAGGTACCACTATACATATCTCAGATTAGCTAAAATGACAGGAAAAGATGATAATATATGTTGGAGGGTATGTAGGAAAACTGGGAAACTAATACATTGTTGGTGGAATTGTGAACTGATTCAACCATTCTGGAAAGCAATTTGGACCTGTGCCCAAAGGACTAGCAAACTGTGCATATCCTTTGATCCAGCAGTGTCTCTACTGGGCCTATATTCCAAAGAGATCATAAAAAGGGGAAAGAATCCACGAGTGCAAAATTGTTTGTGGCAGTCTTTTTTTGTAGTGGCAACGAATCAGAAAATGTGTGGATGTTCATCAGTTGGAGAATGGCCGAATAAGTTATGGTATATGAATGTTATGGAATATTATTATTCTATAAGAAACAATCAGCAGAATGATTTCAGAAAGGCCTAAAGACACTTACATGAAGCGATACTAAGTGAAGTGAGTAAACCCAAGAGAACACTGTACACAGCAACAACAAGAATATGTGATGATCAATTCTGACGGACTTGGCTCTTTTCAACAATGAGATGACTTAAGCCAATTCCAATAGCCTTTTGATGAAGAGAGCCTTCTGCATCTAGAAAGAGCACTGTGGGGACTAAATGTGGATCACAGCATACTATTTTCACCTTTCTTGTTATTGTTTGCTTGCTATTTTTTATTTCGCATTTTTCCAATTTGATCTTTTTTGGGGGGGCAGTATGATAAATGTGGAAATATGTATAGGATATTTACACATGTTTAACGTATATTGCATTATTGCTATCTAGGGAAGAGAGTGGGGGAAGGGAGGGAGAAAAATTTGGAAGACAAGGTTTTACAAAAGTAAATGTTGAAAACTATATTCACATATATTTCAAAAATAAAGAGCTATTATTAATTTTTTTTAAAAAAATTCACATGCTGGTTGTATGTGTTGAATCAGTAAAAGTCATATATATGTTACTGTCAGGGTCTTTGGTCCTATGATATGCAAATCTCAGACAAATTTCAGACAGACCAGCAGAATACCAAAGGTACAGATAATTTTGAGATGCTTTTGAAATGTTAACTTGAAAGTTTTGCAAACACCTTTGGGATAATTTTGTTATTTTAATAAATTTAACCCAAGTTGGCATAGATAAGTCTGTTTTCCCTCAAATTCTATAAAAACGAGACTCTAAACGTCTTCCTCCACATTGATCTTCCACCTGCATCAGGCTTATGCTGCCCTAGTGCTCCCAGCTAGAATCCATGGTTAAGCGACTAATATTCTCTGCCTCTCCCCCATGCTATTCTTTTCCCCAAAACTGCTTATCTTCCTGGCATCACCACCCCATCCTCTGTCCCCATGTCATCTGCCTCTGTACCATTTTTGCTGTACCCTTTTTGCTGTATATCTCTGTATTTTCTATGGTTTTTGCCCCCATATTCTTTGAGGATATTAAAATGTGATTGCTGCCCTACTTTCAGTTATGGTCTTTACCGTAGATCACCCAAAGAATCAAGTAAAATTCATGCAGTATCTCTACTGAGCCTGTATCCCAAAGATATCATAAAAGAGGGAAAAGGACACACATGTGCAAAAATGTTTGTAGCAGCAATGACAAAGAATTGGAAATTGAGTGAATGGCCATCAGCTGGGGAATACTGAATAAATTATGACATATGAATATTATGGAATATTAATGTTCTATAAGAAATGATGATCAGGCTGATTTCAGAAAAGGCTGCAAAGACATATGGGAACTGATGCTAAGTGAAGTGAATAGAACCAAGAGAACACTGCACACAACAAAACAAAATTATATGATGGTCAACTGTGATGGACTTGGCTCTTTTCAACAATGAGGTGATCTAAGACAATTCCAATAGACTTGAGATGGAAAGTGCCATCCTCATCCAGAGAGAGAACTATGTAGCCTGAATGTGTCTCAAAGCACATTATTTTCACCTTTCATTGTTGCTTTTGTTTACTAGGTTTTTTTTTCTTTCTCATTTTTCCCCTTTTGATATGACTTTTCTTGCACAGCATGACAAATATGGAAATATGTTTAGAAGGGAGAGAAATTTGGAAAACAAGGTTTTGCAAAGGGGGATGTTGAAAACCATCTTTGCATATATTTGGAAAAATTAAAAACTATTTAAAAAAGAACCAGACATGCCTGCTCCCATTTCATAATTTCATAAATTAATTATCAATTTTAAGAGGTACACAGTATGGGGGTATATTGTTCTATGAAGTTTACATGAAGCAGAGCAGCAAATGCAGAGTGCTGCAAAATATCTCTGCAGAAAAGTGAAGAAACAGAGAGAAAGGGACAAGGCATGGATGCTTGAAATAGAGCTCAGCCTGATAGCCTGACACCATCCCTCTCCCAGATCCTTGAGGATACAAACTCCAAAGTTCAAAATTCACTCTCTACCTACAACAGCAACAATGTGGTAGTGCTCTAAAATGCCCAGTCAGTGAACTGATAAAGATTTGCTAAAAGGATATACTGCATATATATATGTATATATATACATATATATATGTATTTACAACCATGTGTATGTGTGTTTGTATACACATGAGATTAACAGTCATTTCCCCAGCAATGAGCTGTCATAGTATCTATTGTTTTCTTCTTTTTTAATACCTTTTTATTTTTCAAAATACATACAAAGATAGTTTTCAACATTCACCCTTGCAAAATCTTGTGTTCCATATTTTTCTCTCTCCCTCCTCACCTTCCTCTTCCTCTAAACAGAAAGTAATCCAATATAGGCTAAGCATGTGTAATTCTTCTAAATATATTTCCACATTTATTGCAAAAATGGCAATAGTCAATGTTGGAAGGGTTGTTGAATAATACACCTGCTAATATATTATTGCTTGAGCTGTAAATTAGCACAATAATTTTGGAAAGCAATTTATAATTGTGTAAATATAGTAACTAAAATGTCTATACCCTTTGAAACATAAACTCTATCACTAAGTATATATTTCCTAAGGAAACACTGATAAGAACTTTCCAATACATCAAAATAATTATAGCAGTACTTTTTGGCAAAGCACAGTTAGAAACAACATAGATGCCCATCAGGTGAGGAATGGTTAACAGAATGTGGTATAGAAATAGAATATTAACTGTGTAACTGTGTTGTAAAAATGAAGTATGTGATAAATACAAAAAAAGTGTGGAAAGTTCCACATGAACTGATTCAGAGTGAAGTAAGCAGAATAAAGAAAATAATATATACAATGACTACAACAATGTAAATGCAAAGAACAACCACACACAAAAAATTGAAAAATGAATGTCAGAAAATTTAAACATCAAGCATGATCAAACCATTCTCCAATTGATAAGTGGTCAAAGGATATGAACAGACAATTTTCAGAGGATGAAATTAAAACTATTTGTAGTCATATGAAAAGGTGCTCCAAATCACTATTGATCAGAGAAATGCAAATTAAGACAACCCTGAGGTACCACTACACACCTGTCAGATTGGCTAAAATGACAGGAAAAGATAATGATGGATGTTGGAGGGGATGTGGAAAGGCTGGGACACTGATGCATTGTTGGTGGAGCTGTGAATGGATCCAGCCATTCTGGAGAGCAATTTGGAGCTATGCTCAAAAAGTTATCAAACTGTGTATATCTTTTGACCCAGCAGCATTTCAATTGGGCTTATATCCCAAAGAAATCATAAAGGAAGGAAAGGGCCCCACATGTGCAAGAATGTTTGTGGCAGCCTTTTTTGTAGTGGCTAGAAACTGGAAACTGAATGGATGCCCATCAGTAGGAGAATGGCTGAATAAATTATGGTATATGAATATTATGGAATATTATTGTTCTGTAAAAAATGACCAGCAGGATGATTTCACAGAGGCCTGGAGAGACTTGCATGAACTAATAATGCTGAGTGAAATGAGCAGAACCAGGAGATTATTATACACGGCAACAACAATACTATATGACGACCAATTCTGATGGACAAGGCTCTCTTCAACAATGAAATGTTTCAAACCAGTTCCAATTGTTCAGTGAAGAAAGCCATATACACCCAGAGAGAGGGATGTGAAGTGTGGACCACAACATTACATTTTCATGCTCTCTATTGATGTTTGCTTGCATTGTTTCCTTTCTCTGATTTTTCTTTCTTGTAGATACAATTTTTCTTGTACAACAATGATAAGTGTGGAAATATGTATACATATGTTCGATTTGTCAAGTATTTTAACATAATTAATATGTAGTGGATATCCTGACATTCAGGGGAGGGGTGGAGAGTGGGGGGGGAAATTTGTAACAGAAAGCTATGTAAGGGTTAATGTTGAAGAATTACCCATACATATGTTTTGAAAAAAAAAAGATCAAGCATGAGATGATATCCCTATCCCATTCCTTTGTGGGGGTGGAAAGTCCATAAGTGTTAAACATTGCACATGTTTTGGGACTTTTTCAAAATATCAATCAGTTGTGCTGATTTTTTCCTTGTCTTTTTCTTTGCATTTTTAGTCTTAAACAAAATAATACTTGTTATGTGGGATGACCTTTCTGGGAGGAAGAATGGGAGAAATACTGGAGATAATAACTATGGTGATTTTAATAACAGAAGTTCAATACAAATTTATTTTTCAAAAAGATGAAGGTGAGTTTGTTAATAAGAAGGCATTACCTACTAAATAATGAATAATTTCTGAATTCTGGCATTTAAATCCCTCCACAATTAGAAGGCAATCCACTTTCTCATGCAAGTCACTTAGCTTCTTTGAACCTCAGTTTCCTCATCCATCTTCTGGGAATGCTAATAGTGACTATCCCATAGATTGTAATGAGTCTCAATGGGAGAACTTGCAAAATGCTATAATTAACTGTGAGCCTTTATTATCAGCAGCAGTAACACAGGTTCTTAAATACAAGAAATACTTAATACATTTGTTTAAATGGAATTAATTAGTGAGACTTCTGCCATCTCTACCTGATTCTGCCTTCACTCTTTCCCATATTTTTCTTTTGTTCTGGTTAATATTTTAGTGAAAGAGTCTGAATTTGACTCAGGGATAGGTCTAGGTTGCCACACACCCTAAGGCTATCAGGCTTGTAATTATTGAAGGAAAATATGGACTCAAATAGCCTCATTTCTATCACCCAAGATAGCCAGGATACACACAAGAGCCAGGATAACTTTCACATGCAAGAGTCCCATACCAATAGAACTTTGTGAACTCTAAGTTAAATGCCATAAGAAACTCCAAAGGACATTTTCTATTTCTTTGTTTTGCTGATATATTGTTTTATAAGAACATCTCCTAGAATAAGTAGATGAAGAACAGTACTAGTAAATATTTGAGCTAGAGATTTTCATAATAATCCAATTCATTTATCATTAGGAGGCTTGACCAATGAAGAATGAAGGAGAAGCAATAATGATCATAATAAAAATAATAGTCATCATGACTGCCATTTTGTACAGTTTCTCCTCTGAGGTAGTTATTATTGTTCCCATTTACAGATGAAGAAAGTGAGTCTCACAATGACAAAGTGCTTAGCTCGGGGTTTTCCAGTCATTAAATACCTGAAATATGATTTGGGCAGAAGTCTTTCATACTCCAAGTCCTGTTCTCTATTTACCCATCCACATTGGCTAAATCTCTGTCCAGCCAGCAGTCCTGGACTTTTAGTCATTCCATATAATTTCTCACTTAGATTCTATTATTGTGTGTGTCCAGTCCTCTGTCTGGTCTCAATTTCCTCTTTTATAAAGTGAGGCAGTCAACCAAAATAGTTCTTAAGATCTAATTCTACACATAATGAACCTAAGGCTCTGCCTCAAATAAAAAAAATAACCACTTAAGAAGAATTCTGTGGATTACCCTTTATATGTTTCTATGATATTCTGTTACTGTGTTACCTTAGAAAATGAAAGACAAAGATGGTTTCCTTGAATTCACCCCCCCCCCAATGAAGGTAAAATAACATATACACTGGGATGGGCATTCTTCAAATCAAAGCAGCAAGATCCTTGTGCCACTGAGCCTTCCCAGGGATCTCCAGGGGGCAGTTCCAAGAATCTCAGGTCAGAAGTTTAGAAAATGACTTGTCTCAGGGTCCTGAGGTCAGCCTCAGGGAAAAAGAGCAACACAAAGAAAAGGTTGTGAGCCCATATGCAAAAGGGACTGATGTTTGGAAACACATCTGCTCCTGGAGTTCAGGCCAAAATGAAGTCAAAGACTGCCCATGAAATGTGAATTCTGACCATCAAAAGACACTTATGCATTCTAAAGATTCTAACCTGTTCTTTTTATTTCAAAGAACTTAGAGGTTTTGTGTTTTGTTTTGTTTTAATGCCGAGACTTCTGACTTTGGAGACAATAAAATACAAGAGGCATATTTTCATTCTTATGCTTCCCTCTGACGTCCAGATCTGAGTTTCCTGTCAAAAGAGAAGATTGCATTTGATGGCCTCTAAGGTCCTGGCCACAGATCCTCCAGAGAATCCTTACTTCTCCTACAATCTTCTTTTTAGTTTTACATCTCCTCCTTTCTCTTTAGTGCTATGTTTCAACACCAAGTATCTTCCACACTTTGTTGGAATGGGAGAGCATCTATTTTCTTTTAATACATCCTGAGTCTCACAAGACCTTCCTTTGTTTTGATTTGCCTTTCTTTCAAAATTCTTAGCCCCTGACCACATGGTCCCCTCTACTTGTTCAGGAGGACACAGTGAATCTATCCCTGGGACATGCCTGCAAAGCCAGATCCCATGAACATTTCTGAAGCAAAATTATATACTGGGCTTTTTTCTCAGCTATGAGAGAAGGAAGAACAAAGAGGACAGGGAGAAGGAACAAAAGAAATAGAGAGGAAAAAGAAAAATAAGTGTGCTGTTCCCAGCCTTCATGTTGACTTTTTGCCATCCTAATTTTCTAAAGGTCAAACTGTGAGGCTGAGAGCCCAGGGGAATGCCAGGCACACTGACTCCAAGAATTAGTTTAGTTACATTAAACATTTAAATTTTGTTATTAGTTTTCTTGGACATATGTTAAAGATCTGAGGTGCCTCTTTATCAGGGAAACTGAATCAGAAAGTTGAGTGACCAGTATAACATCTGGCACGAATTCTCCCTTGAGTTAGTAATACTTGCCTATAATTTTCCTTTTTCTTAAGGCTGCTTAAAATAGCCAGAAGAACAGAGAAGAAATCTATTAAAATGTCACAATAAGAAGATAGCAATAATTCCAGTTTTAAAAGAAGATTGCTGAATAAAGAGATATGCTTTAACTTATACTATACAGTCTGGTTTGGAGGCCTGTTCTCTACAATGTGGAGAGCTCCAGCTCACCACTGTAACTAGCCAACTGACCAAATCTGGCCTCAGACACTGACTAGCTGTGTGACCCTGAGCAAATCACTTCACCCTGTTTGCCTCAGTTTCTTCATCTATAAAATAAGTTGGAGAAGAAAATATAAAACCATGGCAGGATCTCCTCCAAGAAAACCCCAAATGGGGTCACAGAGACTCAGACATGATATAAATGACTGAAAAGCAACAACAAAAGTCAACTGGTCCCAAATCCAATGCAGGCTTCTGGGCTTTGGGCTTGAAGATTTCTCTCCTCTGTCTCCACCTACTTAAATATTATTCATTCTTTAGTCTCCATGTCAAATCCTATCACCTTCATTAAAAACTGCTGAGATGGGTCAATTTCCTGGACTCCCTGACTTCTCTCTTGATGAACAATTGCTTCCTTTTCCGTTTTTAGCTACTGGATTTTTTGGATGGTATTGCATTCTCTTTAGCTGGAGTGTGTTGTATAGGACTTGTTCTACCTGGAACACCATAGTGATCTTTCAGCAAGGGCAACCATCCTTAGCTTTGGATCCATAGAAGACTTTTTCCTTTGACTCTGTCAGAGTTTCAGCTCTCAGGTCATCATCTCCAAGTAAAAGTTGGTAGGTTTTTGCCTTTCCTAATTTAACAATTCTTCCTTGCTCAAAACCCCTTTTCCTCAGTAAGGCTTTACCTTAAAGTGATCAGTTTCAATCCAGTCAGTTCACCTCCTGTACTTCTTTAAGACTATTAGGTAGAGAAATGGCTAGGAACCCAAGTGTGAACTACAGTATGTACCCAGAAAGCAAGTTCATTGTCTTCTTCATATCATCTGAGATATTCAAGCCCCAAACCCTTCCCAGGATACGAAGTATTTATTTTATATCTGAAGGCCTCTTGCTTCACATATCAACATCTTTGTCCTTCAAGGCTTCCAGAGCTTTCAATTGTATTGAAGCTTTACATTCTTATGTTTAATTAGCATTTATTTTATACTTATTTATCTGAGCACATGCTGTTTCTACCCCTACTCCAACCCTTCCCAGTAGAGAATAAGTTTTTGAAGGCAGAATATTTTGCCTCATGCAGTGCTTGGTAGACAGCAGTAGCTTAAAAAGTGTTTGTTTAATAAAAGGATACAAGAGAATAAGCTTCTAGAGGGAAAGTTTTGGGACAAGTTTAATTTCATATATTTACAATGAAGATCTGGTCAATGGAAGTAACATCCTCAGAGCATATGCATTGTATTTTGTCTGGTATTAGCCCACATGTAAAGGCTATGGCGCCTAACAGAAATACCAATATTTCCTTGAACAACAGGAACAAACTCCTCTATATCCCCTTGGCACCTAGGAAGAGTAAGCTCAAACTTGAAGCAGTTTATACAAACTAATTGCCCCACTAAGTTCATTTCCAAATGCAGCATAAAAAGAAAAATGGATGAGTCCCTCACTCTTGTATTATCTGGCATCCTGGCTATGGGATCAATCAAACCCTAGTCACTGTTAGTGAGTGTTCTGCCTAGACTCTGGATTTCAGACTTGCAGTGGTTTACTCTTCTGACCTTTTGAAGATCACAAGGTCATAAGCTACTCCAATACTTTCAGCTAAGAGCAAGAAAGAACAGATACAAGAGAAACAAGTGAAACAGAAGGCCCAGCTGTTCATGGCTACATGGTGGCAACCCATGTAGAGAAATAAAAGTCCTAAAACTCTCTCCTCATTTGAAGCTTATAGCAGTCATGGCCTTCTCATTCAAAAAGAGACAAAAATGGCAGATATGCTATGCATTTTCAATTCTGGCTCAACGAATAGTTACCTTTCATCTCTTCTCCTCACAGTTAGATGATGAGAACAAGGTATAGAATGTCTACATAAAATCTGAAAAATGGTGCAGGGCCCTCTCATTACATTTTATCCTATCATTTCAGAAACAGACTCCCCAGCCTTTTTCACATGGCCTGGAAGCTGACAAAACATGCTGCATATACTCTGATGATGGGGTTCCCATTGTTAAGGCCACCATTATATACTTAAGGTAAGTCCCCAAGTTAAGAATGGATTATGTTTCCAAAGTTCCTTTTCAACTAACTCTTAACTAGCTTCTATCTAGGAAACCAAGGAAAATGTGTTCACTATACCTTTTCCTTATTCAGAATATGCTGAGACCAATTCCCCACTGACAAGCAGATAGCTCACTATGCTACAAAGAAAAACTTTAAAGGAGAACAAAATAAAAATCCTAGAACATCCATTAGTCCCACAGATATATGTGAAATTCCCAGAGTCACAAAGTCTCAATTATGAGGACTCTTCTGATTGAAGGTACCCACCCTCTCAAGTCCTCCTTGTGATGGGGAATGAGAAATAATGAGGGAGTGTTAATGTTCTCTTTCTAATTTCTGGATTGTTTCCAGTGGTGCTGCCAGTAAGGTGCAGTCTGCTCTGTTTTGTTCTGATGGGTCAACTCCCATTTGTAAGATAAAGGCAAAAAACTCTGGTGTCCCATTATTTTTCCCAGTTTCTACCACTCTCTAGTGTCTTTTTTTAATTTCCTAATTTCTGGTCCCATTCCACATACATCATCATATATACTATACCGTGAGTCACATTCTTTTTATTTTCTCTAGTTACTCAAATAAAAAAGAAGAGCAGGAAAAAACAGACACAAGAGAAACAAGTCAAACAGAAATGGAAAAATTAGGGGTACTCTGTAGTTCAGCATCCACTCAAAATAATTTTTCACAATTACCTATCACTACATTGATTTTTTACTAGCCAACCAGAAAACCCAATAAATGTTTTACAGTTCTAGAACATAGTAGATACTAAATACATATTGACTGAAATAAAATTCAAGAGCATAGCAAAAATTGTGACAAAAATATCCCTTACACACTGTGTACACTCTCCCATAAACTACCACACTTCTAGTTGGGGAGAATCAACATTCAGAGAAGGTGTGAAAAGAAAATAGTCATGGAGGGAATTCTTGTTGAGAACTTATGTGGCGAGGGAACAAGAATCCAGGAAGTCATGAAGCCGTAGCATGGCCAGAGTAATTCATGCAACTCCAACCCAGAACGGTGTGTTGCCTTCTGTGATGCCATGAAGTTGCTTTCTATTGGTCAACCTTTTTCCACTTCCTTTGGGCATCATTGCCTTTGACTGGGAGTCAAAGGATCAAGGTAGAGAAGCCTGGGCACCAGCAATGTGTCAATGTTCAAAATCTATCTAAGAGATGAGACCTATCTGTATCAATCATTTCCCAAATGTCTCTAAAATAAATATTTCAATCTAATTTAACAAGCATGAGTTAAGTACCTACAATGTAATAGTCACTGAGCTAGGTGGTAAGGATACAAAGACAGAAATGCAAGTCCTTCTCTTTCAGGAGCTTGCATTCTACAGGAGAGCATATCATGTAACTGAAGACAAGAAACAAGTTATACTTTGAATAAGCAAAATAATTGCAAGAGGGAAACATAACAAACTGGAAATCAGGAAAAGCTTCATTTAAGTGACACTAGAATTGGGCATTCCCCAATGTCAGGGTGATCAGACAAGGGGGTTCACTTATTCAGGTACAGGGAATTAGGAAATGAAATGTGGTTTGTTGGGAACACCTAACAGTCCAGTTAAATGATAAGAATGTAGAATGTTTGAATGGGAGTAGTACGGAATAAGTTTGTAGCAAAAAGCAGTTGTCAGCAGGGGGAGAAGTGAAGATTGTGCCTGATTCTACTTTGTCTTTCATATATACACGTGATTCATAAGTCAAGTGTTTGCCCTGAGCATGGTGTTCAGAGGGTTTGACTACAAATATTAATTAGTGTATATGAACACAAAATCCTCAGAGTACATGTATCACATGGCTGAGCAATATGTTTATACCAATTCTCCTGGTTTGGAAGAATATTAAATATACTGGGATGAAGTTACTATTAGGTAGCTTCTTTGAAATTTCATTATGGCTTAATTATTTTTTCTATGAGATAAGCTGAGAAGGCCTTTGTCTCAAATATTATTTCTAATTATTCATGGCTCATGAATGTAATGACAAATAAGGGTGAGAAGGTACGTTTATTGCTTAATCAACTGTATTAAAATTCTACTGTATTCCCAAAATCATCCAGTAATTAAACCCCTAATAAAATAATGAGCTCTGGTTGAATGTCTAGTTCTCCAATTGGGAAAATATTTAAAGGGGGAGCATCTATCTGAAATGGTCATAATACAAATGTGATGGAACATACTCTTATCAAGGAAGTCAAAAATCTTACTTAACTATCCAAGCCCTTGCATAAATCCTTTCTACATCTCAGATAGATAGGTGGTCACTCAGCCTTTGTTTGAAGACCTACAACAACATTCAGCCTGCAATTACATTGTGTTGTTCATCTGCTCTGTTAGGAAGTTCTTTACATTCAGCTAAAATCTATCACCTTGTAACTTCTACTTTTGTTACTTCTCCCTATTGTTTCTAGTTCTTCCCTCAGTGTACTTTATCATATGACAAGCCTTTAAAATATTTGAAGACAGTCAGCAAGTCTTCCCTTTTCCAGCAATGAAAGAAATGTTATACAATGGAAAGAGTACTGGATTTGAGATCAGAGCACTTTTGTTCAAGTCCTTAGCTCTGTTTCTTAATGTATTATCTTGCCCAAGTCATATAACTGATCTGGGCCTCAGTTTCCTAACTGAAAAATAAGGAAGTGGGACTAAATGAATTTCAAGGGCCTTTCTATCTCAAGATCTACGATCCTGTGATACTTCAACATTTCCTCAAATGATATGACTTCGGCTGATCAGAGAAAGATTACTATCCTGTTTGTTCAATCAATTGTCTAACTATACTCTCGCCACACTCAAACAACTTTCCTTTTCCACAAAGATATGAAAAATATTGTCCAGTGACTTGCTAAAATCAACACATTATTTATAGCACTCTCCTGATGTATCAGTGTAGTAACTATGAAAAGAAAGATTGTTTTGGCATGACTTTTTCTTTGGTTGGTATGATTTTGTCAGTGTGGGAAAATTCTTCCAATAATTGATTTATGATACATAATATTTAGATTTCTAGAAGCACTGAGAAAATAAGTTACTTGCCTAAGCTAGTTTGTCACTCCTAGGCCAGGCCTCTATCCTCTAAGACAGACTACCTCTCATTATTAGTCAATATAAAACTTGCCTAATAAAGGGCAATTCTTGGAACTAGGAAGACCTGGGGTTCAAGTCCTCCCTCTTACAAAAACTGGCTGAATGACCCTAGGAAAGCTATTTAAGGTTTAGGTGCAATATGCAACTCTTTTAAAATAATTCTAGTTATTTATTTAATATTTTTCCCAGTTACATTTAAAGCAATTTTTAAAAATAATTAAACTTTTAGGTTTCAGATTCTCTCCCTTATCCCCACCCTCAGCCCCCATGAAGAAAACCCTTGTGATATTATGCAAATCATTTCCATAAAAGCCATGCTATGAAAGAAAACAGATCTCCCACCCTAATAAAAACACTCAAGAAAAATAAAGATTAAAAAAGAGAGAGAATATGATTCAATCTGTATTCAGACACAATTCATTTCTTCTCTCAGTAAGGAGAGGATTTTTCATCATAAGTCCTGGATCATTGTACTACTGAGAATAAATAGCAAAGTCATTTACAGCTGGGCAAACCAGGACATTGCTATTACTTTGCATATAATACATGTCACTTTGCCTGAGTTCATGGAAGACTTCCCAGGGTTTTTTTTTTCCCAAGAGCATTCTGCTCATCACTTCCCATACAACAACAACATTCCATGACTATCATACACCACAATTTATTCAGCCATTCCTCAACTGATGGGCATTCCCTCAATTTCCAATTCTTTGCCCTGAGAAGATAAGTGCTACAAATATTTTTGTACATACAGGTCCTCTTCCTTCCTCACTACTTTTTAAAATCTCTTTTCGTATTCCTATGCATGAATTTATAGCCCTTTGGAACCAATGTGCAACTCTTTAAGACCATTAGTTGCAGAGATATTGCTGACTTGGACTAGTGGAGGGAATTTCCTAATCTAGAGCTCTCTGTAGTAAGGAAATCATGATTCTAGTCCCTATCCCTCTATACCAATTCAATATAACTAACATTTATCTATAAGTTTCTCAGTGAATTTCTTCATGAAACTCTTACCTTTCTCCAGTCTTTCTCCAATGCCTCATCATTGCATGAAGGAAAACCCAACCTCTTTAAGACAAAGAAGTTTTGATACTCTTACATCACTTTCATTTGCTAATGACTCTCTTCTTGTCCACAATAATAAATCTCTCTAAAACACAAGGATAAACAAAACAAAACCATGATCATCTCTGATATGCCTGACACTCACCTAAGCTCACCAACCTTGTTGTCATCTAGATCCCTTCACTCACATTCCCCCCACATATTCAAACTGTCACCAAGACATATCATTTCTACTTTTACAATATCACTTATTTATGTTCTCTTCTCTTCATTCACATAGCTGTCATCCTAGTGCAGTACCTCATTGGTCTTCCTGCTTCAAGATTCTCCCCACTTCCATCCATCCTCTGTTCAAATGCCAAAATGATTTTCTTAAAATTCTGGTCTAAGGAACAAGAAAAGATGGTGGAGCAGGAGGCAACAGTAAAGCCAAGATCTCTCCCACAACTGTTCTAATGAACATTAAGGAAGAACACCAAACTAAGTAGTGATTAGGAAATACAAGAGAAGTGTGTCATTTTTTCCAACTCAAGATTGCAGATTGAGACAATCAGTCAACAAGTATTGATTAAGCATTTACATAGGAAAGCTCTGTCACCTCAACTCTGGAGCAGGATAGTGGATTCAACCCAATGGCAAGCCAGTGAGAGGACTGTAGCTCTGCCACTCTGACCCTAATGCACAATTTTCAACTTGGTTCTGAAAAAAGTCACTAGGTAAGAGACTATGGATTAGGGATGATTGTTACTCAGAATCCACAGATCCTTCCACCTAGCTAATAGCTCAATTGATACCAGTAATTCTTTACTAGAGCTTCATTCAAGAGCCAATCTATAATTGTGTTGCCCAGACAATGACTAAAATTCAGAATCAGCTCAAATCAAGATGGCAGTGATCAGACTTTGCCCTATATGATATTATGACTTAGGGTCCACTAAAAGTTTGCTAATCCCACTGCTCTGAATATCCCCTGAAATGATTGAAAAATCAGTATGTGAAGAATACAGCAGTAGATAATACCTTAGATAATACATATCATAACCAAATAAGAGCCCAACATTCCCTCCAAAAGTGCATAGAGTTTGGTCCTAAAAGAAAATCCCAATGTAGGAAATAAGGCTATATGAATTAGTTACCACAAAAGAGCTATTATGAAGCTAAAGAAGCACAAAACTGTGGTATTTGTGAGAGAATTCATTTAAAGTATAGTATAAACACTTTAAAGCACTATGCTGAGATTAATTATTATTATTAATGTAATAAAATTCATGTCAATAAAATGGAAACCACCCAGCAAATTTGTATGCTTTACCTCCAAATATTCTTATATAGTTTTAGGAAGTCTGATTTCTAGGAAGAACAGCTTAACTGCCCTTGATAATTCAAGCTACCTGGCCAGAAAGAATTTGTGGTCGACTGTACTGCTCTCAATGTATTTAAATCATCGGAGAGAACAGAAATGGTAGTACAGGACTGAAAAAGAGTAAATGTTTTCCTGAATTTTCAAAAGAGGAAGAGAACACAATCTGCAATCCATAGGTCAATGAACTTTACTTCAATTTACTTTTCTTCTTGTATGTGTTATTGAAGAAATGAGTAATAAACATCAAGAAAAAATAAGTGGTGATCACAAAGAACCAACATGACTCCATCAAGAACAGAGCATATTAGGAGAATCTTTTTTAGTTTTTTAACATGATTATTAATCCCATTAATATATTGTACCTAGATTTTGGTGAAGCATTTGATAAACCATCTCTTGCTATACTTGAAGGAAAATGAAGACATGGGAGCTAGATCAAAGATAACAAGCATGAGGCCGACAGGCCTCATGCAGCCCCAACACTTCCAACTGTGACCCAAACCAGATTAAAAAGTAATTGGGAAATATTTAACAAAATAAATGAAATACAGCAAAGCTAGATAATATTACATTTTAAAAGTGCCCATATGCACCCTATAGAAAACTTTTTATATGGTTCAATAGTCCTGTTTCTTTTGTGAATTTCATAGCATTGAGCTAGATGATGGTACAATTAGTTGGATTTAGAATTGAGAGGATGACTCTACTCAAGGAACAGTCATTAAGAGTTCTGTGTCATCATGGAATGAGTGGTCAAGTGGTATGCCCACAAGATGGACCATATTTGGAGAGCTGTGTTCAGTTCTGGATTCCCCATTTTATAAAGAAAGTGGAGATTATACATGGGATATAACATGGATGCTCAAGTTCATCTATGAAGATCAGATGAAGAAATTGGGGATATTTAGCTGGGAGAAGAGAAGATTTAGGGACACCTGATAATTGTTCAAGTATGTGAATGCTTAGAATGCTTGGACTTGTGCTGTTTAACATTATCATCCATGATTTGGATAAAGGAATATATATATATATATATGTGTGTGTGTGTGTGTGTGTGTGTACATATATATATATATATATATATATGTAATATATATAATATATATATATATATATATTAGCCTTATCAAATCTGCAGATGATATACAGCTGAGAGAGACAGCTAATACATGACTGACAGTCACCATCTAAAAATACTGTGACAGGCTGGAAAAGTGGGCTGAATATAAAAGATGACATTTAACAGAGATAAATGCAAAGTGTAACAGTTGTTTTCAGCAAATCAGTTTTATAAATACAAGCTGGGGAAGCCATAACTAGACAGAAGTTAACCTGAAAAGAATATGGGAGTTTTAGGAAATTGCAATCTTACTGTGATACACCAACGTGATAGGGCAGTCAAAGAAGCCAATGAGATTTAGGGGTACATGATTTTTGGTAGCCATAATGTCAAAAACCAGGAGACTGGCAGTTGTAAATTGTTCTGATAAGATCAGTACTGTGTTTAATTCTGGGCTACATTTTTGCGAAACAGCTCAAGGACATCCAGAGGAGCATACCCAGAATTGTGAAGGGCCTCAAGTCCATGACCTGTGACTATCAGCTGGCGGAACAAGAAATAGTTAGCCTAGAAAAGAGAAAGCTCTGCAGGAAATGATAGTTGCATTCAACTATGCATATGTAAAGGGATTTCATGTAGAAGATTTAGATTTATTCCTCTGGATCCAGAGGGCAAAACCATGATGAAAGCTGCTAGGAAGTAGAATTGAACCTGATATCAGGAAAACCTTCCTAACATAGAGACCCATCCCAAAGTGAAATATCCTTAGTTGAGGCAGATGACAAAACCAGACCAGTATCTACAATGGTGGCCCAATCCATGATGGCAATAGACAAACACCAAGGCATCTCACACCTGATTCAACATCCAGGAAGCCTGAGGCCAGAGCACAGCAATAATGTAATGATGAAAGATGAAATGACAGAGGAAACAATCTTCTGAGCCTATCAATTTATTAAGTAGTACATGGCAATTTTCCAACAAAGCAAGTTTTCCTCAACTTTGGCATTAGATACTGAATACATAAAAAAACAGACTTTTATATATTAAAAAACAGTCAATCAAATAATACCAATTAATTATAAAGAAATAATATAACATTAAGTAATCTGATTGCTAACTGGATAAAAGGTTAGGAACTTTACAAGTTGGGAAGAGCAGAATGAACAGGTGCAATTACCTGAAATAAAAAAGGGGTTTCCCATTCCCTCTAAGTGTCAATAAACAAAGGAACATGAAACAATAACTGATTGATCAGTAAGAGGCCAGTTTTCAGATAAGACATATGGGTTGCTTAAGATGTACAATTATGAGAAAAAGTTTTGCTTAATCTTTGTATATAACTGGTTTTCAGTCAGCATAACAAGTAAGCCCCTAGTTAAAGGTTGCTAAACAGCAGGTAGAGGTGATCCACTTGACTAGCTATGCAGGGCTAGATTTGAACAATACAGTAAGGTTTTGACCCAAGTTCTATAATTGAATAAACTTTTCTCACAAGACTTTGAACTAGATCCATAATTAAAGACAAAGAAAATTGAGCAATATATATATATACACACACACACACACACACACACACACACACATATATATATATATATATATGTAAGTATAAAACTCAGAATTGAGTTATATGATAGACTCAATGTGGTTCACTCAATTTCCACAATTAACCACTTACTGTTCTAATCCCCTCACTTCCCTCAATTTCTTCAGGAGACAAGGCCAAACAATCCCTGCAGAAAGAGAGACCTTGTATAAGCCACCAAATTTCAAATTGTGGATCAAAATATCCAGGAACAAATTTCAAGCAGAATCCCCACTGAAGCTAGAGATATAAGTAACAGAAAGAAATTCTGAACACAATGAAGAATTCCTTGGACTAAAACATATCTAAAAAGTAAATGCAGATGAAGAAAATGACTCCACAGTAAGTCTAAGTAAACCTCGGAGAAAAGAATGTTCTAGAGACAATGATGATACATATAGGCAGAAAAAATGAAACAAAAACACATAATGAAATTGTTTAGCAATAAAGAACATAAAAATAATGAAAACCTTTTAATAGTTTATAGTAAATTATTCTCAAGAGTTAAATTGCCTGAATATTAAAATGGGCCCAAAAGTAAACAACTCCATGAGACAATAAGAAATACCAAGATAAATTTAAAAGTTTAAAAAAGAAATAAAATATAAATTTATATATTTATAAAAATTGACTGGCCTGGACAATAGATCAAGGAGAGATAATCTATGAATAACTGAACTATCTGGAAATAATTGCAAAAAAAACCCTTGGATTCACTTCTCTTGCATTTTACTTCCTTTCTTCTTTATATTCTCCTTTCCTCTTCCTCCTTTCATTTTTTTCCCTTTTCTTTCCTTTCTCATTTCCATTCCTTCTTTTGAGACTGGATGTGCATTGGTCATTCATAGATTCCTTCCTATTCATTGCTGATTACACAATGGCACAGAAATTTTGATTTACTCTGCTTCTGACTTGGGCTCATTTGTTTCTTCTTAGGCAACCAGGTGGCCACCTGTTCTTAAGTGCTTCCTATAATGGTGCCAGATTTAATACTTTACCTGCATTGCAACTCAGAATTCCCAAACTCAATTGATCTATCAGTCTTAACCTCATCCTACTGGAAGGGTTTACAGGTATATACCATCACAGTTAGCTTAGCACAGTAATATTACTTCAAGAAATTATAACTGAACCTATGTAGGTCTCTTAGAACCAAAGGGATAAAATTAAAAGTGAAAAAAAATTCATGAATTACTTCCTAAAAGAAATATCAAAATAAAATCTCCCAGGAATAATACAGTCAAAGCCAGAGCTTTCAAGTCAAAGAGAAATAGGTCAAGCAGCCAGTAAACTCTGAAGTACAAAAGAACCACAGTCAGAATCTCACAAGACTTGACAATTGTCACAATAAAGAAGAGTAAAACTAGGAATGATACTCCAAAAACGAACGAAGTTTCACAAATAACAATAAACTGCCAGATAAAACTGAGTATAAGTATACAGGGGAGGAATGAACCTTTAATGAAATAGAGAATTTCTAAGCATTCCTACAATGGATTCAAAATAGAAATAGAAGGGAAAAAAGAAAAATAGAAAGGAAACACATTTGATCAACTGCATGAGACTATATAAGCTCAGGAAGCTAGATGGCATGGTAGCTAGAACTTTGGGCATGAAGTCAGGAAGACTTATCTTTTTGAGTTCAAATCTGGCCTCAGACATTTAACACTTTCTAGCTGTGTGACCTTGGGCAAGTCACTTAATCCCAATTGCCTTAGCAAAAAAAGAAAGAAAGAAGAAAAACTGGTTCAAAGGACAAATTATTGAAACAATAGAAATATTCCTTAAAGAAATTAACAACAATGACACAACACATCAAAACAAATGGGGATAAAATCAAAAGAGTTCCTTAGGGAAATTTTATCTTTCCCATCATATTCCTCAACAAAAAAGAGATAATAAGTAAGAGAATTGGTCATTTAACTAGAAATGCAACAAATCACAAATGTAACTAATGTCAAAGGAGAAATTCAAAATTAAAGATGACACTATCAAAATTAAAACAAAATCTCACTGAATTGACAACTAAAATTAGGAGATAGTTATTTTAATCCAATAAGACAGATAACATAATTTAAATGACTAATTAAAAGAGAAAAATTATTGGTATTAAAAGGAAATTCACAATGATTGAAGATGAAATAAAGGATATGATCAGAAACAATTTTGTGAAAGTATATGTGGAAACAATTAGGTTAGGTGAAATGAAAAATATTTATAAAAATATAAAATACTCAGATTACAGAAGAATGAGTAAAATATTTAAATAACCCAATATTAGAAAAAATTGAACAAGGAGTAAGTATAATCTGAAAGGGGAAAAAACATCTCTAGTATCTGATGGATTTACAACTGGATTATGTAAAATATTAAAAAAAATTAATTCCAATATTACCTAAACTGTTTATAAATATCATAAAATAATGGAATTTTCCAAACTCTTATACAAATTATAAAAATATACTTGATAACTAAATCAATGAAAGACAAAGAAAGAAAAGACCAAACTCCTAATGAATACTGATGCAAAAATATCAAATAAAATATTAGCAAATAGGCTACAGTTACATATTAAAATAGATTATTCACTATGAGCAGGTTGGATTTGTATGAGGAACGCAGGGCTAGTTTAAGATTTTAAAAATAAACAAAATGGAATATATTAATAAAAATATTAAAACCACATTATTATGTCAACATATGCTGAAAAGGCTTTTGACAAAAGCTAGCACTTATTTCTATTTAACATGGGAATAAATGAACTTTTCCTAAATATTGTAAGGAATATCTATATAAAACCAAGAACAAACATATACTGGAAAAAGAATAGAGGGCTTTTCCAAAAAGACCATGGGTAAAACAGAAATGTCCATTATCACCATTAATGTTTAATAAAGTGCTTGAAATTTTGGCTACAAAACTAAAAGAAGAGAAATCTATCAAATAAACACAGTCAGAGAGAAAACTATAGCTTTTTGCAAATAGCATGATGATCTATCCAGAGAACCTTAGAGTCAACAAAAACAGTAAAGAACTAATAAATTTAGCAAAGTTGCAGGATACAACTTAAGTCCTATAATTCATTATCATATCCTTATATTACTCAAAATTCCCAGTTAAAAAAAAGTAGAAGAGAAATTATATTTCAAATAACCAAAGAATGTATAAAAACAAGAAAGTGTCCATCAAAACAAAGCCAAGAACTATATGAATGTAATAAAGATTTGTTGTTGTTCAGCTGTTTCTCGGTCATGTTTAACTCTTCATGACCCCATTTGAGGTTTTCTTGGCAAAGATTCTGTCTTGCTTTGCCATTTCCTTGTCTAGCTCACTTTTACAGATGAGGAAACTGAGGTAAAAAAAGTCAAGTGATTTGTCCAGGGTCATTTAGCTAGCAAGTATCTAAAGTCACATTCAAACTCAAGAAGATGAGTTTTCCTGACTTCAGGCTCAGTAGTCTGTCAACTATGCCTCTGAACTAATCCCCCCCCCCAAAAAAGACCTATATTACTTAAGAAATATTTGGGGCAATCAGGTGGTTCAGTGGATAGAGCATTAGTCCTGAAGTCAGAAGGACCTGACTTCATCAACTCCCTAAATCCAGCCTGTGGGACCTGTGGGAACATAAGCAAGTTATTTAATCCCAACTGTTTTACTCCCCCTTAAAATAAATATTAATTGGTCATGATTAGGCATATCAATATGATAAAAATGAGAATACTAAATTATTCTGTCCTATATCAAACCATCAAAAAATTACTTTACAAAGTTGAAAAAAATTTAAAAATCATTTAATGAAACAAAAAGTCAAGAATCTCAAGGAAAATAATTAAAAAGGTAGGATAGAAAGGAGCTTGGCAGTACCATATCTCACACTATAATACAAGGCTCCCATCTTTTAAAGATTTGGAACTAGTTTTTAAAAAATCAGCTCGCTTGATCAGTGGAACAGATTAGGTTCTTGGCACCCAGAAGTAAACAAAAACAGTAGCATGCCATGAAATAACTTTCCCATCTCTTCCCCCCCCAAAAAAAATCCAGACTTTTACTTATTATTTTATTGTTTATTGTTAAATAATAATAGCTTTTTATTTTCAAAATACATGCAACATTCAACCTTGTACAATCTTGTGTTCCAAATTTTTCCCTCCTTTCCCATCTCAACTCCTCTAGACAGCAATAATCTAATATATGTTAAACATGTGCAATTCTTCTATACATATCTCCACAATTATGCTGCACAAGAAAAATTAGATCAAAAAAGAAAAAAATGAGAAAGCAAAGCAAAAAGCAAGCAAACAACAACAAAAAAGGTGAAAACACTACATTGTAATTCACATTCAGTCTCCATAGTCCTCTTTCTGAATGCAGATGGTTCTTTCCATCACAAGTCTATTGGAACTGGCCTAAATCACCTCATGGTCGAAAAGAGCCATGTCTATCAGAATTGATCATCACATATTCTTGTTGCTGTTTACAATGTTCTCTTGGTTCTACTCACTTCACTTAGCATTAGTTCATGCAAGTCTCTTCAAGCCTCTCTGAAATCATTCTGCTGTTTCTTTCTTTTTCTTTTTTTATTAAAGCTTTTTATTTGCATAACATATGTATGGGTAGTTCCCCAGCATTGATCTTTACAAAGTTTTCCATTACAAATTTTACCCCCAGTCCCCTCCCCTCCCCTAGATGGCAGGGAAGTCCACGACATGTTAATAATGTTGAAATGCTCGAGAAGTTATGCAAGAAAAATCCTATCTACAAGAAAAAAAAAAGAAAATCAGAGAAAGGCAACACAATGCAAGGAAATGTCAATAGAGATCATGAAAATGTTACGTTGTGGTCCATATTTCATATCCCTCTCTCTGGGTGTATATGGTTTTCTTTAGTGAACAATTGGAACTGGTTTGAGACAATTCTTTGTTGCAGAGAGCCATGTACATCAGAATTGATCATTATGTAATACTGTTGTTGCTGTGTATGATGATCTCCTGGTTCTGCTCGTTTCACTCAGCATCAGTTCATGCAAGTCCCTCCAGGCCTCTCTAAAATCGTCCTGCTGGTCATTTCTTACAGAGCAATAATATTCCATAACATTCATATAACATAATTTATTCAGCCACTCTCCAATTGATGGGCATCCCTTCAGTTTCCAGTTTCTAGCCACTACAAAAAAGGCTGCTACAAACATTCTTGCACATGTGGGTCCTTTTCCCTCCTCTAAGATCTCTTTGGGATATAGGCCCAGTAGAAACACTGCTGGGTCAAAGGGTATGCACAGTTTGACAACTTTTTGAGCATAGCTCCAAATTGCTCTCCAGAATGGTTGGATCC
>JAJPUD010010543.1:28795-43289 GCA_023553655.1 Myrmecobius fasciatus | reverse complement strand
TTGCCTCCCCTCCCCTTTTTTGTATTTCCAGGGCTCAGCAGTACCAGGCACACAGGAGGGGCTTAATAAATGCTTGCTGACTTAGGGAGATAGAATTCCAGTCCAAGTTCTTGTTCCCATCCCCGAGGCTCACTAACTAATCCCTTTTAAATCTATTATTTTGGCCCCTTAGCTGAAGTTTCTGATGAGTGCCAGGCACACAGTAGGTGCTTAATACATGCTTGCTGACTTGGGAGCCAGTATTCCGGTCCAGGCTTCCAAGCTCTCGTTCCCCTTTGAGTCTCTGGCCCTTGGCTGAAGTTTCTGATGGGGGCCAGGCACACAGTAGGCACTTAATAAATGTTTGCTGCCTTGGGAGCCAGTATTCCGGTCCAGCCTTCCAAGCTCTTGTTCCCCTTTGAGTCTCTGGCCCTTGGCTGAAGTTTCTGATGAGGGCCAGGCACACAATAGGCACTTAATAAATGCTTGCTGCCTTGGGAGCCGGTATTCCGGTCCAGGCTTCCAAGCTCTTGTTCCCCTCTGAGTCTCCTGCCCTTGGCTGAAGTTTCTGACGGGGGATGGGGAGGCAGAGAGCGGGCTGAGCGGTCCGAGCCTCGCCTCTATCGTTCTCTGTATGTGGCCTACGTAGGACTCGGTTTCCTCGGGTGCCCGGGCCCCGCGGTCCCCTTAAAGCTGGGCCGGCCGGTCTGCCGCGGGCAGGAGTCCTAGGCCCAGGGTCCAAGACGACAGCTCCCTTTCGATGGCCGTGCTTTTGGCATTTTAAAAGCTGACGCTGGGGAGGGTCTCCCTGCTTTTGGACCCCGGGGTCCGGGCACAACGGAGTTGGTCCCCCTGCCCCCTTTGCAGCGAGCCCTTCCCCAGGCGGGCTGAGTTCTGGTTCCGTCTCTCGGCAGAGGCCGTGAAGCATCGGGAGAAGGCGGCCCCGAGGCCTTATGAGGGCTGCGGGGCCGGGGACGCCGGGGACACCGAGGACACCGGGGATGCCAAGGCCACCGAGGACACCGAGGCCGGGGAGGAGGAGAAAGCGGCCGAGGCCGCGGCCGACGGGGAGGACGTCCTGGCTCTGGTCACGGGGCCCCTGGTGGAGACCCAGAGACCTCACCGAGTGGAGGCCGCCTTCCACTGCCGGGTCCGGAAGAACGTGTCCATCGAGCGCCGGTCCCTCCAGGAGCTGCAGCTCTATTACCTGGTGAGTGGGGAGGAGCCGGCTGGCCCGGAGCACAGAGACCCGCTCATCTGCCTTTCCCCTGCCCCAGACAACAGGGACCCCGGGCGCTTAAGACGCCCACTTGTAGAGAGAGGAAATGGAGTCTTGGATGGGTCCAGAAATTGGCATGCAGCCCCGAGCAGGACCCCTAGGCCTGGCCCCGAGCAGGACTCTGGGCCCTGAGCAGGACCCCTGGGCCTGGGCCTGGGCCCGGGCCCGAGCCCTGAGCAAAACCCGAGCCCAGCCCCGAGCAAAACCCCTGAGCCCGGCCCCGAGCAGGACCCCTAGGCCTGGGCCTGGGCCCTGAGCAAAACCCCTGGGCCCGAGCCCTGAGCAGGACCCCTAGGCCTGGGCCTGGACCCCGAGCAAAACCCCATGGGCCTGGGCCCCGAGCACGACCCCTAGGCTTGGGCCTGGGCCCCGAGCACGACCCCTGGGCCTGGGCCTGGGCCTGGGCCCCCGAGCACAACCCCTGGGCCCCCGAGCACAACCCCTGGGCCCCAAGCACGACCCCTAGGCTTGGGCCTGGGCCCCGAGCACAACCCCTGGGCCCAGTCCTGAGCACGACCCCTGAGCCTGAGCCTGGGCCTGCCTCCTCCAGGATGGCCAGCTTCCAGGGAAGCCCCCTTGGTTCCCATGTTTGCGAGGCCTGGAGGAGGCTCCGACCAAGGTTGTGACTCAGTTTCCCTTTGCAGCCCGGAAGAGAGGGATCGTTTCAGCGGGGGCTGGGGCTGAATCTCACCAGTGGCCAGTACACAGCCCCCCTCACCGGCTTCTACACCTTTGCCGTGACCTTGTACATCGGTAAGATCCGACCCCACGCCCTCGGCCCCCCCTGGTCTTTAGGTTCCTGGCAAAGAGCCTCCATGAGGAGGGGGAGGAAAGGGGAGAGGCCGGGACTGAGTGAGGGTCCAGGCTTGAGGCTGCTTCTGGCCTGGGGCTGCCCTGGGGCCTCTGGGCACTGCAGCGCCCCTTGTGGAGCCGGGCAGAGCCTCAAAGGGCAGGATGTGAGTGGCGCAAGGCCGCTGGGACTTCAGCCTGGGGCTGGAGGAGATGGTCAGTGAGGCGCCCGGGCTGCGGACCCTAGAGGGTCAGAGGCCACAGGCCGTGGATTTAGAGAGGTCAGCCTCCGGGAGGGGGCAGCCTAGCTGGGACCCAGGCCCGGGGCCCGCAGGCCACATCTGGCCGTTTCCCATGGCACCATGTGCCCCTCTTAGCTGGGGAAGCGGGCAGGCGTTCCCGGCCCTGGCCAGACCCACTGGAGGCTGTGCCCGTTTCTGAAGGCCACAGTCCAGGGCGTTGTCCAGCAGAGGTCTGTGCAGTAAAGGGAGGTTGGACCGGCTCTGAGCGACGGAACGCCTCACGTGACTGGCTTTGGGGGCATGGCCTCGCCTTGCTTTACCCCCTCGGGCACTCCAGTGACCTTCTCTCCCCTTGCCCGGCAGTGCCCAGCGGGGACCACCAGAAGAAGGGGCCGTCTCGCGCCCGGGACCGCCTGCGGGTGCTGATCTGCATCCAGTCTCTGTGCCAGCGTAACATGTGAGTGGCAGAGGGCGGCCCAGCAGGCTGGCCCCTCAGATAACCCAGCAGCCGGCTGGCAGCCCGACGTGGGGCCGGGGGGCACAGAGACCCATAGCCACCCTTGCAGTGGGGGGGGCAGGAGGATGGCTGGCTGGAAGAAAAGCTGAGCTGCGGGCTCTGACTGGAGGGTCCCAACACCCAAGTCCCAGGGTGGGGGGTGGGAAACCAAGGGTCTGCTGCGGCCTCCAAGCCTCCTGTGGTGAGCCTCCCCTCCCCAATTCCCAGTCACTA
This sequence comes from Myrmecobius fasciatus, assembly GCA_023553655.1. Lineage (NCBI taxonomy): Eukaryota > Metazoa > Chordata > Mammalia > Dasyuromorphia > Myrmecobiidae > Myrmecobius > Myrmecobius fasciatus. Next base: position 40,270 of record JAJPUD010010543.1, on the reverse strand, counting down.
ACACAGCCCCCGCCCTGAGCTCAGGGACATTGCGGATCCGGGGGTGCAGGAGCCTGAGGGCAGCACCAGGGACAGCGCCCTACCCAGCAGGCCAGGCTGGCCCTGGAGCAAGGTCTGGAGAGAAGGAGCTAAAACCCAACAGGACTGCTGGGGGGGGGGGGGACCACTCACAACCCAGGGCGTCACTTAAGTCAGGAGAGCCGGGGGTCAGCCTGGCAAAGGCGGGGAGTCGCCGGAGGCCCAGGAGACGGCCCCCCCAGACTGACTCCTCTCTGTTGTGGCCCCCAGATCTCTGGAGGCCATCACTGGCCTGGAGCACAGCAGCGAGCTCTTCACGGTGGCAGTGAGTGGAATCCTCTACCTGCAGGTAAGTATCGGGGGCCCTGGGGCTGCTCCCACAAATGCCACCCACCCCCTACCTGAGTCCCCCAGAGGGAAAGCGCTAAGCCTCCACCATCCCACCGTGCAAACCAGACAATGAGGCTCCTCCCTCCTCCCATTGCCACGAAGGAGGACAATGTGTCTTTTACAGAGGGGGAAACTGAGGCTGGGGGGGGGCACCTGCCCTGGCTTTCTCAGTTGTTAATTCCTCCCCCTCTGCCCTGAACAATCTTGCATAGACTTTCCTATGTAAATGTATCTACCTAGTAGGAAGAAACGAGACAATAACAAGCATTTATTGAGCACCTACTATATGCCATGCACTATACTAAATGTTGGGGATACGAGACAAAAATGATTACATCCTATCAGGCGGACACACGTGAAAATTGGTATTTACAGGACAACAGGATAAGTTTGGGGGGTGGGGGAGGGCCAGGGCTACCCCCTCAATCTGTGCTTCCCCACTCAGCCCATTGCCTGGCACATAGTAGGTGCTTTTAGCGGCGTATCGTATTGGACTTGCTCTTCTTCAAAGGGGACTTGCTGAGTGATGGGTTTTTTTGGATCGTCCGAGGTGAAGAGGGGATGGCATCTGCTGGCTCTGTTCAAACCCTGCCTTGGCCACTCAGCAGCCAGGGGACCCTGGGCAAACCACTGAGCTCAGTTGCCTTCTCTGTAAACTGGGACAATAATCGCCCCATCCTCCTGTGGTTTCGGGGATCCAGCGGGATAATGTTCAGGAAGTGCTCCTTACTGCACTCCATAAACACAAGGTGAAGGCAGGAGGCCAGAAGTCCGGGAGAAGGTGCTCCAGGAAGGCGTCAGTCTGGATAAATGCATGGTGGTGGGAGACAGAGTCCATTAAACTGAAAAAGCGGTGGGTAGTCCACCTTGGCTGGAGCCAAGCATCTGGGCAAAGGAGTATCAGGAAGTCCAGGCGGAAGGGCAGGAAGGGCCAGATGGCGGGATCCGAAAGGCGGGCCCCACAGGAGCCCACCAGATCTGTCTGAGGAAAGTGCCTCTGGCAACCGCGCAGAAAGGACTGGAGACCAATTAAGAGCCTATTCTAATAATCAAGAAGCATTTATGAAGTGCCTACTGAGTGCCGGGCTCTGGGCGAATCAGTCCCTGTCCTTAAGGAGTTTCCATTCTATTGGGGGATTCAGTCTACGTACAAACTGTATACCAGATGATTTGAACTGGGGGTTAAGAGGTGCTGGAAACTTAAATGAAGAGACAGAGGGATTCTGGGAGAATACTCCAGACCTGGGGAACAGCCATCCAAAGGGAAGGAGGTGGTGGGGGAGAGGCCGGACTGTCGAGCGCAGAGGGGCCGGGAAGGTCAAGGGCTCTCCATGCCGACCCTAAAGGCAGGAGGGGCCGCTGGGGTTTGCTGAGCAGGGGGAGCCAAGGCCAGACCCGGGTTTTAGGAAAATCCTTCTGGCAAAGGAGAGAATGGACCAGAGAGGAGAGCTGAGGTGAGGACGCCCAAGGGAGGTGAGCATACCCATGGAGGAGAGGGCACCGTGACATGCTGTCAGATATAGATGATGGAAAGAGCACAGGCGAGGACATCTCCCAGTCCATTGCTCCTACTACCAGGCCGTCGCTCCTGTTACCAGGCCGTCGCTCCTGTTACCAGGCCGTCACTCCTGTTACCAGGCCGTCACTCCTGTTACCAGGCCATTGCTCCTACCACCAGCCCGGTTCTCCCCATCAGATGGGGCAGAGGGTCCGGGCAGACGCGGCCTCAGCCCACGCTCGGCCTGCCAGCTCTTGCTGCCCCTCCTCACTGCCCCTGTTGTGTCTCCCCTTGCAGGCTGGCCAATATGCCTCGGTCTTCATAGACAACGCGACTGGGTCATCTCTCACCATCCGCAGTGGCTCGGACTTCAGTGCCGTTTTCTTGGGGCAGTGAACCCCTCAGTGACTCCGGTGTCTTCACCCCCATTTCCCACTGTAAACTGAAGCTTTGCTGGAGAAGCAGCCAAACTCTTCCCAGGCTGGGTGACCCCCCGATCGCCACCATTCTGTCCGAGGCACCCCCTCCCCATCTCACTCCGGTGACATCCTTTTATGAGATGGCACAATGGGGCTCGCTTGAATGCTTCAAAGACTGGCAAAGTGACTGATCTACAAAGACTGTTCCCCCCAAGAAAACAGGAGGTAACATCACGGAAAATAATTTCTGAATCAACTCTGGGAAAGCTGGGCCCTCCCGATTTCTGATTCCCCTCCATTCCCCAGCATGCCCTGGGAGCCGACACCATCTGCTGGCCGGCTATGGGCGCCTTCCAGCTGTGCTCCTTCCCCTTGACTCCCAAGTCTAATGGAGGTGGTTTGGGTCATTGGGGAGAGGGTGGAGCTCGAGCCCTCAGTGGGCCCTGCTTTTGGTTTTCCGGCTTACAGTTAAGGGTGTCACCCCGCCAACAGCTTCCTTGTCTCCCTGAGGAGGGAGTTTGGTTAAAAGGGGCATGCAGGTGAAGGGAGGGGGCAAGGGAAGGAGCTGCAAGCCTGTTTCTTAGTCTCTCACGAGCTCAGTCAGTCCTGAAGCGTGATGGTCCTGTCCAGTGATACCAGATAATGGGGGTCCCTGCTCTTTCTTCTGGCCTGGGGCTCCCCAGTTGTGGCCAGCTGGTAGTCCTGGGGACCACGGCGAGTGTGGCCTCCTGTAGTGGGCAGGTTATCGGCAGAAGCCCCCTAAGATCTGTGGCCCGGGGGGGGGGGGGCTGGCTTGTGGCCAGAACCCATGGAGTTAGTTCATGGATCTCATCACCTGGCAGAGGGCCCAGGACTCACTGTCCAGATGGATTCTCCCTCTTCAGCGAGGGACCAGAGCGCTTTCTCCCAGCCCTGTTAAGAGGCCCAGTCTCTGCTGGGAGGTCGGGCTTAGACAAACCGGACCGGGCTGCGGTCCCGGGCTCTTCCTTCCAGAGCGATCCCATCCCAGCCTTCTGCTTCTGCTTTCTTGTCGCCTTGGAAACCATTTCTCCCTCCGGCCCGGACAGCAATACGGACATGAGGTTGGAGGTCAATGGAAGGGGGGCCACAGCGGGCTCGCCGAGGCAGAGCTGGATGGGGGGCCCGAGGAGCCAAGGCCGGGTCACCAAGCCGGGCAGTGGACTACAATGTCCCCTGGGGGGGGTGTCCTCTATTTCTCCATGCTGCCCAGAGGATTACAGACCATGGGGTGGCTGAGCTGTGGACCTGAGGACACAACGGTCCCCAGGCGGCTCCCTTGGCCCTCGCACCACCCATCGCTCCTGTCTGCGAAGGGCCCATGTCCGAGCCTGCTGGGTGTGACCCCTCCTGGGGGACCCCGATGAAGGCTGATGTTTGGCAGTGCTCAAAGCTGATCCCCCACAAAGCTCAGGCAGCTGCAGTGAACCTCGAAACTCCAGGGACCCTGATTTCTCGGTAAAACTCGCGCCCGCCCTACCTGGAAATGAAGGAAACCTTCTCCTGATAAGGGCCAGGCGGCTGAGCCTTTCCCGAGATCCGCTTCCAAGAAGCAGGGGCGGGTGAGCCTTGGAGCGTCTCCACCCCCCTGAGCATCCCGTTTGATGGAAGTTATTTATTGCATGGCACTGGATGACGCCCACCCGAGTGCCTGAGAGTGCAGTGGAGAAGCAGGGGCACCGAGGACATCAGCAAACAAGTGGGACAGGGGCGCTGGTGGTGCTGGGAGTTCCAGCTCTGACCGGGATGCTGGGCCTGGGCCAGTTCGCCCTGCCCCTGCCCCCCTGGCCTCTGCAGGGCCTTGCCCCTCGGGGTGGGAGGACGGTGGCTGGGCACCCTCTCTCTGGCCCGTCTGGGATGGACTTCTTCTGCACAAAACCCTAAATAAACGCCATGCTACTTCTCCTGACTGGCCTGAGTCTCGCCTGGCGAGCTTCTCCCACCCTAAGAGCGCCCCTGGGCCCCGCTTCCTTAGGGACACTGAGACGGGGCAACCACTGAACTCGGAGGGGTCCGAGTCTCTGGGCTTGGTGGATGGACCCTGACCCGGAGCAGGGGCTTCTCTCCCCAGGGTGTGTGGGACGGCGGGGACAGGGAGAAGATCAGGCCTCAGGGGCCTGCATCAGGGGTGGCGATGGGACGCTGGCAGGAGGCGGGCCCAGCAGAGAAGGCCGCAGGGGGGCTGAGGGGGCGTCCGACAGAGGAGCCGGACCCGGCTGGCCCGGGATCACCGTCTGGGACCCTCAGGGGTTCTCTCGGGCAGACCCGGTTACGACAAGGCCCAGAACCTCCCGGCTCGGCAATGAGGGCAGCTCGGGTTAAAAAAAACAAACAAACCACCTTTATTTACAACCACAGAGCACAGGATGCGCACACAGAACCGAGCCCCCCTCGCCGCCCTGCGCGGCGCCGCCCCTCACTTCCCTATCCGCACGACCATCACGGTCACGTTATCCGCAGAGCCGCGCTGCACGGCCTTGGTGGCCAGCCGGTTGCAGGCCGCCTCGTACCTGGCGTCGAGGGCCGACTTCCCTTCCCGCGTCTGGATCTTCTCATCCTTCTCTCCCAAGGGAAAAATGGCAGTTACCCAACACGGCGCTCCCTGGGCCTCTCACTTGGGGGGGGGTGAGGGGTGGGGAGGGGGGGTCCACCTGGGCCTGATTGGGGACGGGGACTCAAGACAAGTTAGGTGGGCACAGCCTACAGGGCACTGGGGGCGATGCCCGGGGGATGCCAGACCGATGGCGCGGCCAGCACCACTGACAGTCACCCGCTCACAGAGCCCCGCGCCAAGGCCTGGCGGGACCCCTGGGCCACAGAAGAGCAAGGACATCCCGGTGCCATTACAAAGGGCCCAAGGCCAGCCCCTCCCCCACCCAGGACCTCCATTTCCTACCTCAAGGCAGGACAAGATGAAGGTCACAGCTTCCTCGGGGGTGAAGACCTTGAAGAGCCCGTCACAAGCCAGCATGATGAACCTGAAAGGGGAGGGGAGGGGAAATGAACCCCCCAAAGGCCTTGGTCCCTCCTGACCCCAGTCTTCACATCCTCTGCCCCCACAGCGCTTTTGGGGGAGACACAGACTCTGGGGAGCAGCCTGAGAGGTGACTGGGACAGTCGGAGCTGACCCAAGTGGGCACACACTAACTGACCGGAGCTGGGACTTCCCTGGTCTGACACGGGCCCTAAATGGATGCGGTTTCTAGAGGCGCAGACCGGGGTCCCCCAGGATGCAGCCCCCCAACACCCCGGGGTCTTTAGCTCAAATTCGGGCACCCACAGCACCGTCCTCCAGGTGGGAAGGTCACTCGGCTTCGGAGCGGCCATGAGGCAAACCCAGGAGTGTTCGGGGGCCCGGACAGGAGGGTGGGGGCACACAGACAGAAGGCCGCCCTGCCCCCCTCACAGAGTGCCCGGGAGCAGCTGCCATCTAAGTCCGGGCCCAGAGATGGAGTTGCAGCCCTCAAGACCCCCTTCACTCCGAGGGTCACATGACTAAATGACAGCAGGGGCCTCAGAGCTTGTCTCATCAAGCTGGGGTCCCAGGTAGCCTCTGAGAAGGGTCCCCCTCACTAGGATGACCGTGTAAAGTGTGAATGCTGCCCCCCAAGAGCAGCGGGCGCAGGTCCTCCCCAGGGAGCTTCTGTGCCCTTCTTGTGCCCGCCCACCCTGCGGGTGCTGAGGTCAGCAGAATGTGCCGACTGTGGGGCTGACCCCAGGGGTCGGGGGAGTGCAGGAACGGCTACAAACCAAGATTAGACACCAAAGGATTCAAATGGCAGGGGAGGGGGCTTCTTACCAACAGGTGCCACCCCAAGTGGCACAAAATGCATGGAGCTAAGCTGCCAGATCCACATGAACCACCCTGGGCAGCTGTGGGTGCCGCGTGCCCTCTGGCTGTGCCCCAGGGGTCCAGATGCCCCCTCCCTGCCCCCACCTCCTCTCAGAGGCGGCCTTTACCTGTCATTCTGGGTGAGTTGGCAGCGTTTGATGTCGGGCACCGAGGTGACGCCACAGCGCTTGTACTGCCCGTCGCCGATGGAGCGCGACACCTCTAGCACGCCCAGGACTCGGCCATCCCTGAGGGAAGAAGGCGATCAGGCCCCGCCCCTGCCGCCCTCCAAGTGCCCAGGACCCCAGGGGACGCTGGCCCCCCCATGACCTCTTGTCTCCAAACTCCCCTCTCCTGGGCCCCCCAGCAACTGCCCTGGCCCGGGGCTCTCTCTGCCCCTTCTCCCCGCCCCCATGACCCTGCAGTCCCCCTGAGCCCCTGGCCCACTGCTCCTGTGACCTCTGGGTTGCCACAGCCGTATCCTGGCTCTCCCCATTACCCACAAGGCTCTGCTTCGGGTCTCTCCCTGGCCCCGCCTTCTCTCCAAGGACCCCAGACTCAGCCATCTACCCCACCCCCTCCCTGCAAAGTGCTGCAACGCACCCCCTACTGGCTCGGGGCCCGCAGGGGCTCACAGAGGAGGGGGAGGGGAGGTGTCATTTGGGGAAGCACCCCCTGAGAAGGGGCTCATGGCCTACATAAGCCGGCCGGGCCGTCTCCAGGCCACTGGCAGATGAAGGGGGGGTGGGACCATCGTGCTCTTCCATGAGAAGCGGGGAAGCCCCCTCCCCCCCATCCCCACCTCTAACTTGTCTCCCCCTGACCTGCTGCCGCCCAAGTGCACGCCAGCTGTCCAGCGTGGGCACACCCGGGCCAGAGGGACTGACTTCCCCTGAGATGGGGACCCCCAAGATGGTCTCAGTGAGACCCCCGTGACCTCTGCCCTCTTTAGGAGGCCGGCCTCCCAGGAGCTAAGGCAAGACCTCTGGGTGCAAAAAGCGGGTGCACCCCCCAGGCTCTGCCCGCTTTCCCAGCATCCCCTGCAGGCTGACCTTGTGCTGACCCCGTGGACCACCCACCTCTGGGGAAAGTGGCCGGTGGGCTCATGCCCTCAGACCGCGCTCCGGACGCCAGGGGCCGCGTGTGCCCGAGTCCCGCCTGGAGAGGGCACCTTCCCTGGCCCGAGTGGGGTCTCTGCCCTTAGACTAGAAGCTCCCCGGGGGCAGGGGTGGGGTCCTCCTGTATGGGCCCCACAGGGCCCAGCACTTAGTGAAGCCCCGCGTGGATGAGACCTGGCCCGGGGTCAGGGGAGCTGGGTTCGCATCCTGCTTCGGACACTGGTGACCTCTGAGAGGCGGACAGTGTCTACAGCCTCCAATGGAGGCTGCGTGAGATAGAGGCCGGTTCCCAGCTCAGCCCGCCCTCAGGTGAGTGCGCTGTCTCCACACGGGCCCAGCCCAGATATGGGTCCGGCCTCGATGGGCCTCTCTGCCTGCCTCAGTTTCCTCATTTGCACAATATGATGAGAGCATCTCAGGACTGGGGGGGGGGGGCTGTGGGTGGAGTAGAGCATGTGACCCCAACGTAAGCTTTAGCTCCAACGTGCACCAATGGCAGCTTAGGGACAGAATGCTGCCTCCTATCTGACGACCAATCAGGTGACGTGTTCTTAATCCTGGCTCCGCCCCCTCCCCTCCTGGTGGGGAAGGGCCCAGCCAGCTTTCCGGTTCCTGATTGCTCAGGGGCCACTAGCCAGGGGCCCAGAAGATGCCCCGCCCCCCATTCTCTCTTATCTCCCCCAGAAAACATGACTAGCAAGTAAGGGCCAGGAAGTTCTCCTGCAGAGCTGATAACCCGGCGGCCCCCCCCAAGGGCACTGCCGCCTGCCCTTCACCTCAGCACCGCCCCTGGCAGAGCTGACAGGCGATAAGGGCACCATGTGCTAGCTGATGATACAGAAAAGGGCAGAGTGCCAAGTCCTGGCAGGCCCCGGACCCACAGTGGGAGGCTACCAGAGAAAACTGGGCAGCAGGAGTGTGCCCAAAGCCCACAGGCAGCCTGTGGGAGTGGCTGCCGGCCTTGGAACAAGGAGAACCAAGAGAAACTTGGAGAAAAAAGGCCACACGGCCTTCAAAAAGCAAAGCCAGTGGGCCCCGGGGCAGGGGGGTGCTCCCACAGAGCTTGGAGGGGAGACACAGTGGGGAGCCCAGGACCCCGGCAGGAGGCCCCCGCCTGTACCTGACATTCCCTCCCGCCTTCTGTATCCGCATCCGCTCCTCGTACTGCGTGGGATTGTGCTCTTTGCTGAGGCTCAAGGCTGTGTGTCTGTGGCTCTCCTCATTGTAGCGGCACAGGATGGCCTAGAGCAGGCAAGAGGACCAGTGAGAGGCCGGCCGGGGGAGGGGAGAACTCAGAGCCCGTCCCCGGGGGCTTCCCCTCCCCCAAGACCGACAGGCGACCAGCGTCCCTCCTCAGCCGGCCAGACCGTGGGGCAGGCAGAGCCCCCGGAGATGCCCCCCAGCTGCCCAGCTGTGCCACGGCCCCTGCCCAGAACACCCAGGCTTGGATAGAGACCCGCCAGCGCGCCTTTACCCGGCTGTCCCCCAGGTTGGCGATGTAGAGCACATTGTCCACGGCAAGGACGCAGGTGGCCGTGGAGCCGTCCTTCCAGGCAGGCTTCCTGTGGAGAGAGCCAGCGCGGTCAGCCCCCAGCCCCGGCGGCCGCCCCCCGCCCGGGCCCCCCCCCACTCACTGGCTGGAGGCCTGCTTGAGGAACTCCTCGTCCGTGTGCTTGAAGGTGTCCAGGAGGCATCTCTTCACCGTCTTCTCCACGCTCATCACCTCTCCTGCCACAGGAGGACACGACCCAATCAAACTCGGGGGTCCCTTTCCACAGATCAGAGGCTCCCCGGAACACGCGGGGGCCAAGACGTCTGCTGCCCCTCGGCCAAAGCCCAAGCGAGCCCTTAACTTGGTGCTGGCGCCGGCCCAGGCTGGTGGGGTCAGTGTTTGGGCCGGCAGACTTCCTTGGTGGTGGGGGTCAGGGGCTCAGGGGCGGGCCCCGGGCCCCTTCTCTCCCTCGTTCCCGGCCGCCCTCTGCCTCAGTACATCCGGCATGCCGGGCGGGGGTCCGAGCCCCGCTCCCCTCCATCTTGCCTCAGTGACTCCTCCCTGGAGCACTGCCCTTTCCTGCTCATCATCTGCTCTGCTGACCTCGGGGATGCCCATGTGGGGCCCTGGTTCTCCCCAGCTCCCTCCCCACAGACGATGGCCTCCTGGGGCCACGGCTTCAGCCACCTTCCGCACCAGGGAACCTTGTCTGGGCCCCAGCCCCCCTCGTCCCCCCGTTTTCTGGCTGAGTCTGGGGGGGCCTGGCTCGTGGGGGAGGCCGGGCCGCCTCCTCGGGGTCAGCTCCCTCTGCTGTCAGCCAGGCGGCGCTCGGGCGGCTGATCCTTGTTGGTCACGTGGGTGGCAGCCTGTGCCCGTCCTGCGCCCCTGCCCAAAACGCCCGCGCCCCTCAGAACCAGAGATCTCTGCCCCAAAGCGCAGCCCCGAGCACGCACCCTTAGGAAACTTCCGGATGAGGTTCTGATGCAAGTTCTGAGCAGCAAACTTGGAGGCTCGCACCCCGCCGTGGCCGTCGAAAACCGCAAAATAGGAAACCCGGGAGCTGCGGGGAAGGAAGCGCACAGAGCCGGTCACCGGGCGCCCTCCGGGCTCGGAGCCGCGCCCCAACACAAGGCGGCCCAGACAGGGCGTGGCCTTGGGCCGCTGAGGGGAGCACCACCGGCCCTCATGAGGAGCACCACCAGCCCTCACGGGGAGCGCTCTGAGGCTCCAAAGCGGCCAGAAACAGCAGAGCCCCGGTGCCAGGAGAGTCCTGCCCTGAGCCATGCTCCCTGCGGGGCCCGGGCGAGAATGTCCCATGGGATGTGACCTCATCGCAGTCTCCAGGCTTCCTCGGCTCCGCGCGGCCCCAGGCCTCAGCTCCCCCTTTGTCTCTGGGACCTCCCTGGCTCCCCTGGTGCCCGTGGCCAGTCTAAGGCACAACGCTCCTTTCTCCCATGATCCCCTGGCTCCTAACTCCTGGTGGCCCTCACCCTTCCACTAAAGCCTGGCTGCCTCCATGACTCTCTGGCGCCCTGTGTCCTCCCTGATGCCCCCAGGTGCCAGGGGCTGATGCTGCCTTGCCCACGCCTCCACCCCAGCCCCCTGATGCACCCGCTCCAGGGCTCCCCCGGCCTTCCTGCATCCCTCCCCAATGTCCCCCTGCCCTTCCCAGGCCCAAGGTCCCCTCAATGACACCCCCCCCACAGGCCAGACCCAGGGCTTGGCCCAAGAGGCAGAGGCAGGAGATCTGCCCATGTAGGAGAGGGAACCCCAGGAGGTGCCGGCCCTGGGGGGGGGCCCGGCGGGGTTTTAGGGGGGCCAGCTCCAGGCCCACCCTCACTGCCCAGGCCTCACCTGCCATGTGCTCACTTTGAGCTCCCTTCGAGCCTGCGGCTGCCCCCAGAACCAGTGTCAGGACCGGGGAGGGGGGAGGGAAGCAGGCCCAGTCCTGCAGTGACCTGATAAGCCCCCAAAGCAGCCTCCCTGACCCCCTCATTCTGAAGCTCCGCCCTCTATTCTCCAGCATCAGGCCAAGGAAAGCTCTGGGTTCAGTGACGCTCTAGAACGTTTTGTCTCCTGCACCGATAACTGAAGGGCAAGCTATACTTCAAACAGAGTCAAGTCTGTCCCCCACCCAAGGTCCCCAGATCCTCATGAGATTTCCCCAGGGATCCCCGAAGGATTACAGTGGAGGAACCCTGTCTAAGAATTAACTGGGATTAAGGGATGTTTGAGGGTGTCCAAAGAACAGTGACTTTCAGAGAAGTGAGATTTTGCAGGACTGACTCGGATAACTGGAAGAGTGGATCCCCAGCTCTGAAGGGTCTTTCTAAAGAAGTTTCCCGGCCCCCCAAGCTCTGAGCCATGGCTGAAAAACCTTCACTTAACTCTTGAATCTCAAGGCACTAAATTCTAGACTGAGGCACGGACCTTAGAGACCTGTCCTTTCGCCTAAGTGGCCCCAAATGTATACATCCCCAAGGTTAACTGAGAATCCTCTATCAACTCATAAGGATTTGGGGGTTTCCTACCTTCTGATTTCTTTATCTGAGGAGATAAAGCTTTTCTGAGTTGATCACTTTGAGCCTGTACCTTTCTTGCCATTTCTTTTCTGGCCATAACTCTCAAATGACCAGCATCTATTCACTAATTATCTATTAATCAACCATTATTCAAGGTTAATTGTGAAT
>JAJPUD010010543.1:17853-28785 GCA_023553655.1 Myrmecobius fasciatus | reverse complement strand
TCACCACGGCAACTCAGAAGTGAAATGTCTGCAGAACTAGCAGCAACAGTGGCGAGAAGCAGGAAAGCGCCAGAAGGGGGCAAAACCAGCAGGAATAGAGCTTGGCTAGAAAGGCGACAAAGCAAAGGGAAGCCGATGATGCCCAGGATGAAAATGGAGGGAGGAAGTCGGAGCCCCGGAGGGCATCTGCAAGGAGGAGTCGGGTCTGTTCCAAGGGACAGGAGGGAAAGGCAGCACAGCGGGCTCAGCCCTGACTCGGATCCAGGCCTGCCGCCAGCCACGGGGAAGCCCCCCCCCCCACCTCTGCGTCCCCACCAGGTAAATCAGAACGGACTTCCTCCATCTCTAAATCCCTAACCACCCAGGCGGCCTTCAGCACAGGCTTCAGGTGTCTGTGGGCATCAGGAGGTCCCCCAAGAACAAATGGAAGCCCTGGGATGTCAGCTCCGCCTGGAGGCTAGGAGGAGGAGGAAGGGGAGGAGCCGGAGGCGAGAGCAGGGCCGCCCTGCAGGAAATCCAGGTCTACCTTTCCAAGGCTGACATGGTCGGGAGCTTCTGTGGGCCAGTAAGCCTGGACATGGCAAGCGGCACAGAGCCAAGAGCACAGCACAAGGTGCAGGGAGGACTTCTAAAGGCCCGGGCTGCACCTTCCCCAGGGGAAAGCAGGTGGGCCAGTCACCTGGCAGGAGGCCGGAGGCAGGTGGCCGTGCGCTCGCCATGTGCAGCCAGGCACTGTCAGAGAGCCCGAGGACCCTGCTCCCGCGTGGTCCCCGTGGACGACCCCTGGACCCTCCAGGGGAGCCCCCCGGCGCTGCAGGTACTCACATCAGAGAAGACAGGGGCTTACACTCCTCCGTGATGTCGTTCAGGATCACGTGGGCGTCCTGCATCTCTTCTCTCTCCCCTTTCCTCTCCGCCACGTAACCTTTAAGGCCAAAGATCACCGAGGAATCTGAGGAGGGAAAGCACAGGAAAGCGGCCAAGCTCTTCTCTCAGAAGCCGCAGGGCAAAGGCCGCACACGCTCTCCCCCACAGCTCTGCCCCCCAGGCTGGGCTGGGCGCCCGGCCTCCCCCTTGCAGTACAGGGCAGGGCAAAAAGCCTTTTTGTCAGAGCCCAACAGACAAACACTCACGACTACATTTGAATTTGGTCAAAAACCATCAAGCAGGACAAGCCCCCAACTGCGCCTGCACGTTCTAAGCCCCCCACAAGAGCAGTGGCTCTGTCTGCGGGGGCCCCACAAACTCCTACTCCTTCAGGAGCTCCGGGGCCTTTCCCCTCGGGCTCGGTCCCTGCAGCCAAGCCCAGAACTCTCACGGACAAAAAGCGGGAGCCGTGGAGAGCGCTTGCTCTTTGGGACCTCTTCGTTACTCTCCCACCCAAACCCTGGGCAAAAGTGCCACCAAAGCACAAACGGGTCCGGCTCTGTCTCCTTCCCTGGCTGGGACACACTCAGGAGAGGAGGGAAAGCTGGGAAACCGAGGCCTTTCCAGAGAGAAAGGCACCAACGGGCCCTGGGCTTGCTGGATCTGGACGGAAAGCGCACTGGCTCTCTGGGGAGCCCGAGAGGCCAAAGGCAAAGGACAAAGGGCAGAAAGGACCCCCCCCCCCCCGGGCCCAGAGGAAAAGCGAAAACCAGAGCAGGCTCTCTGGCCTGGGCTCGTGGGGCACGAAATCTAAGACATTTGTTTTCAAACTGTCTGAAAACCTTTACAAACTTTCTTTTCCACAAGCTCTTCACTCCCATTCTTCTCTTCCTCCACGGGTTTCCGCTTTGCCGCTTTCCCATCGCTCTTCGGGCCCTGGGATGTTTGAGAGGTGGGCGGACCTGGAAGAGAAGCAGAGGCCAGAGCCCCCGGTGAGCACGCCCAGGCCACAGGGAGGCCTGCAGGCCCAGGCCGGCGCCAGGCGGCTTTCCCTTCACCACAGATGGCTCGGAGCCCCAGATCTCGGCGTGCTCACACGCACGCGCCCGCTGTGGAAGAGACATCTCTCCGCCCACCAGGACTGACACTGTGACCAGGAGGCCCCACGGGGAGATGCCCACAGGCGACACTGCCCCAGGCGCACCCTTGGGGGCAAATGCCCTGGTGCCCCAGTGTGACAAGCCAGCAGATGGTTCTGACCCAGTAAAAACCACCAAGGACGAGCCCTTCACTGCTGCTTGCCTCAGTTTCCCCATCTCCAAAATGGGGATGACGGCCCTTTTGAGTGCTCTAGAAATGTGAGCTCTCACGGGGGGGTGATATACCCCCATCATACTCTTCTTGGCCAGAGACACACTAGTGAGCACAAGGTGAGCGAAGCGGGGAGCTCCGGGCCGCTCCTCAGCTCACGGGCTTAGAGAAAGCTCCTTAAAGATCAGCAAGTTCACAGGGCGTTGGGGCAGAGGTCACTGAACCAAACCCCATTTCATAGTTGGGGGAACTGAGGCAGGCACGGACCTGAGACGGGCCTGGAGTCCCGAGCTGGGGTTCTAGCCCCTTTCCACGCTCGCTGCCTCTGAGCTCGGCCCACCTGCTTTAAGATGAGAGCTCCAGGGGCCCCTCCTCCACATTTCCAAACTCTAGGCACCCGAGGGACAGAGGACTTTGGGGAGCCCCAACTTCACCGTGGAAGGATGCCGACACGTCAGATTTCAGACTAAAGCCCTGCCCTCCCCCCGCCCCACCCCAGGCCAACTTTCCAGGATGGGGGTGAGCAGGGCCTCCATGACCGGCCCTTCCCGAAGAGGGAGGCGGGCCCAAGGGAGTCACACTTTCTGTCAGTGTGGGGCTCCCCCAGAGGTTCACCCCGAGCTGCCCTCCCTCCCCTTAGCATCGCAGCCCCACCTCCTCTCCCCTTTCCATTGGGTCCCAGGCCCCCTACTTGCCATCAGCTCCAGCCAACCCCCCGGAAGCCCACAGACGCTTGCCCCCCCCCATCTGCCGTCTCTCGGGCTGACACTCACTGGGCAAGGAGGCGGCCCCCTTCTGCTGCCAGGCCCTCCCCAGCACCCCGAGGGCTTCCTCCCTCCTTCCTCACAGAATTCGCTCACTCCTATGGCCGTCCCCAGACGTGGGGACTTTGATGGGCAGGCAGACCACCCTGACCTCCAGCTCTCTTCCAAAAGGGCTCACACACTTCACCAGAGTGGCTTCCAGAGGGTGGACAATGGGGTCTCCAAGACCCCTTCAGGGATCCACAAGAGCAAACTATCTGCACAATCATGCGTCCTCCCAACCTCTAACACAGAGCACTGACAGACACAGTGACAGCCACACTGACATCCTTCCGTCCCGGGACCCTCCCCTCCAACTTCTCAGTCCCTGTGCCAGCAGCGGCTGGACGCCGGGGCTGCAGTCCAGAAGGCCTCAGTCACGTGCCGGCTGTAGGACTCTGGGCAAGTCCCTTCACCCCGTTTGCCTCGGCTTCCTCATCTGCAAAGTGGGGATGATAACGGCGGCTCCCGAGAGTCTCTGAGAAGTGCTCGGTACCGTGCCAGGCCCGCAAGCGCGCTCCAGCAGCTGCCGTGATTCTGGCCCTTCTGCACCTCCTCTTCCATCTGTCCCTTCCCATCAATGCTGCCTGGGGCTCACCCCCAAGCTCCCTTCCTGCCCCCTCCAGTGGGCTCCTGGTCGGCTCTTTTCCTCCCTCAGACCCCAGGGTCCGCAGCCACCATGTCCACTTCCTTTCCAAAGCCGGCTTCACCCCTTGGCCTGCCGGTGACAAATGGCTTCCCGAGAGGCCCACTGGGCGGCCGGGGGTCCAGTTTGGGGGTCCCATTCGGGGTTCCTTCTTCCCATCCTGCTCCCGGCTCATCTGCTGAAGGTGCCGGGCTTTGGGTGTCCCCCGGGCTCTGCCCAGGCTTCCCGGCAGGCCACCCCCCTCGGAGCTTCACCTCCTGGCAGCACAGAGCTCTTCTGGGGGGGCCTCCTCAGGCCGAGCCCCCGTGGTCTGGTCCAGATCTTGCTGGCGATCTGCGTCGTAGCACTGGAAGAAGTGACGGGGGCGTCTGGCCCCCAGGGGCGCAGGATGTGGCGGCCGGGGTTGGGGCCAGTGGGGGGAAGGGGGTGCTTGCAACAAGGAGGCACTTGGGGGCTCCAACGCGGCCAACCCCCGAGGGCTGGGTCCACTGTGACTAACTGCCTCTTCCTCTTCATGGAGGGTTCTGAAAAAGCAGCTCAGGATGCCGGGAAGCTCCAGAAGAAAAGCGCCTCTTCCCCTTCCTCCTGAGCTGCTGCCTCTGCTTCCCAAGGTGGGGGGCGACCCTCCAGCCCTGGGCGTGGGTGGGAGCCCTCCCAGTTGCCAGGGAGCGGATGCCAGTTGTCAAGGGAACGAGACCAGCTCTAAGACAAGGCGCCCTCTCGCCTGACTTGGGGCTAAATTAAGCCAACCCCCCAAACAAGAGGCAGTCCCCCACCACGCTCCCTGCAGCAGCGGTCCGGACCCCCGCCTCTCGGCCTCGTGCTCCCGGCTCACACCGTGCCGCCTCCTCGCAGAGTCTCCCCTTCCCCCCCAGGCCTGGCGGGACCCCCTGCCCCAACCCCGGCCCCTCAAAGCATCTTCTGTCTCCTCCCGGTTACCCCGAGATGTGCCCTAATCCTTCCACGAGTCTTAAGTCCGCCCCCCCATCAATGTTTCCCAAAATGAATAAGTCTTTACAACAAATAGGAAAAAGTGATTGATTTAAAGATCTTTAGCTTTTACGTGCCAAGAGTTTATTGAAACCAGAGTGACAGAGAACGGACCCCAAGGAAGGGATAGCTGCCTACTTCTGCAAAGCGGACGGGGTCCGGCTGGAGCTTTAACCTCTTCTCTTTCGAGGCCGTGATTTGTGTGCTGCCTGAAATATCTTTGGGGAGAAAGGCTCAAAGACGGACACGAGACCATGGACAGACGGCACCGGCTCGGACCTCTCCTTTACCACTTACCTGAGTCACCACTGCTAGCAGGTGGAAGGTCATCAAAAAGCAAAGATGCCCCTGACCCTGAAACACAGCAGAAGGCCGAGTGAGCCGGGGCCAAGCCTCCCTGCAAGGCCTCCTTCTCCCGCCCCGCCCCCCGGCGCCTGCCACCCGCTCACAGCTCTCCTACATGACAAGGGCCACGGAGCAGGCGGGAGGGTCCTGACTTACCTGAGACTACACCTATCACTTTCAGAGAAATGGAAATCAGCTTTAGAGATCCTAATGCGTTCTAACCAGGGCCACAAACACGGCCGCTAAACGTCCCAGACAAACGAACCTGAGAAACCTGCCCCGGTCTCTTATGCAGGGTTTCCTCGGGGCCGGTCCTAGCTACGAGCTGCCTTTCTGCCTTACCTGAAGCCACGGACTCAAAACTTAAGACAATCCAACACCTCTAACATCTGCGTGTTGAAAATGGGGGAAAGGGAGAAAGATTGAGACAACTACAATCCCAGGAGGAGGAGAGAGGTTGACACACACCTGGGAGAGCCTGAAGACTGTACCTGAGTCAGCACTGCTAGCCGGAGGCAGGTCGTCAAAAAGTAAAGATCCTTTCTGCACGTCTTTCCCTGAAATACAAACAACAGGCTTAGATCGCATCAGACCAGAGGAAGAATTCTCAAGAGAAAAAGTCTCTGTGAGAAAAACGTCCCGGCAAAACCGCCTTTAAGGCAATTATCCCCCCAGCTCTCAGACAAAATCACCTGTTCTGCTCTAAGAATAAATCGCATCTTTGCTCAGTATTCAGCACGGACAATCTCACTGTTCCAATCTGGCCACACGTATACACTGACTATGTATTGTGTAAACTTTTATTTGGGGAACAAAATATAATTAAACATTAAACATTTTAAGGATAGCAGGACTTTCAGAGAAAACAATAAAAGGAAACTCATTCCTAAAACACTGATACCCACACTGTTCTTTAAACCCAATTGTCCTTTAAAACAAACTGAAGAAAAAACTGCTGTTGGTCAAAGGAGTCAGCAAAATAATGAAGAATTCTATTAGAAAAGAATTTAATAGGTATAAGGGAGAGGGAGAGAGAAACGACGAATAACTGACGAGGAGACGGCCCCGGATCACAGGCAGCAATAAAAGCCAAGGCCCTTATGTAGAGAACCTGGCCTGCTATCTGAATATGAAGCAGTGTGAAAAAAGGCGAGGGCCTCCCCACCTCCTTCTCTCCCCACCTAATTAACAGGTATGGTCTGGATGAAGAGCCAGCAAAATTTTATACCGTCCGCCAGGCGGCTGACCCTGGAGAAAACGGTATCGCGGAAATCTAAGAGAAGAAAAGAATCGAGGAAAAGAGGCTGCTCCACAGTCTCAAAGGCTGTAGGGAAAGCAAGGCAGATGAGGAAAAAACCATGAGACTGGACCCTGACCGGGGTCATGTGGCCAGAAAGCTCTGCTCTGATCCTCGAGACCTCCACATTAGGCATCCTGTGCCAGAGCTGTCTCCATGGTCTGGAACAACAAGAAGCCAAAAACTCAATGAACCAAGAGGATCAGAATGAACCAAACAGGAGGCTGGTCCTGGGCACGTCCACTCCCCTTGCCCCCTGGTCCAAGCAGCCGGTGGGCACAAGGTGACCTACCCTCTTGCAATGGCTTTACCTCACAAGCCAAGCCCCCCTCCCTTCCCAGGGACCCAGCTGGCAAGGATGTGCCGAGGCTGCAGAAGCATCAAGAAGCCAGACCGTGGGCAGCCCCATGGCTCTGTGCGGCTCTCAGCCCATCAATCCCTCCCAGAAGTCGCATGGGCTAAGTGAACTGTCCAGCACGGGACAGGCTGAGAGAGCTCTGAGCTCTAGTCATTGCCAGCCTAACTGCTATTTAAGGGGGCGACTGGGGGAGGCAATGAGGGGAGTCAGAAAGTGAGGGAAAATAAAGAAAAGACTAAAATTGCTAAAGATCTCAAGAGGAAGACGAACGTAACCAGACAAGCCAAACAGGAAGGCCGTTAACAGCAGTTACGAGAGCAGCATTTACGGCTCGCACACAGAACAAACACGACTCCATGGTGCTCAGTCTCAGGAAGAGACAAAAAAAAGAGGATTCATGGCTGGGAATACAATTACACAGAAGTGAAGGAACAGCTGGAAGAAAGGAAGCAGAAAACAGTAATGCTGAGAGAAGGCAAGACCTCCACACGAGCAGACCAGTGACCTCAAAGAACAGAGGAAATGTGAAGGATCTGCGTCTCCCCAAAGACCACAAATCCCCAAACCTGAACATTCAAAACGCAAGAAATAATGCAGCCGGTTGGCAGAACTCCTGAACTCAGAAAACAAAGCGCCGAGTCAAGGAATCCCCCCAAACCCCGACACGCAGTGGAGGGACGCCGGCAAGAGCTCCCAGTCCCATGGGGGGGACAGGATGCAAACAGCCGTATCTAAGCTGGATCCGAGATAAGCTTGATAGAATCGGCTTAGGGAAGATACTGGAATTAGGGGGAATCAGGAGGGGCTTCATGTAGAAGGTGCCATTCTAGCTGGAGCTTGGAACAAGCTGGGGAGAAAGGAGGGAGGGACAAGAGATAGCCGGAGAAAATGCCCAACTGGGATGTGAAACAACCTGATCCAAGGAAAACCAAAGAGGAAACGTGACTGGATCAGAGGGTAGGGGTGGGGGACGAGAAGGTGACAGGACACGAGAAGCTTGCGACTGCGGGGCAAGAACCTCTCGATCCCCTGGAGAAACGACTGCTTCTACGAGAGAGATCAACAGGAGAAAAGGAGGCCAGAGGTCAAGATCCGCCAGACAACAAGAGAAGCCCAAAGAGACCCTCAAAACCTAATTCCAACAGACAATAAAGGGCTTAACAAGGGCAAGGGCCCTCAACCAATGAATAAATGGTAAGCTGGAAAGAGAATCTAAGTAATAAGGGAGAAAGTCTTAAAAACACACTAAGAAAATGAAAATTTTCTTAATAAACCAATAAACAAAATACACTGAAGGAGAGGAAGGGGAATTCTACGCCACTAATTAACTGAGAAGGAAAAAGAGGCAAAGAACTAAATAACGAGACAAAACAGGGGGAGGGGAGAGAATGAGCTCGGTTTGGGGCAGTTTAAGAGGTCTCAAAGGGCGAAAAGGTGAGTGAGGGTGGGCTCTGAGGGGTGATGGGGGCCACCAGCCCTGCGGAGCTGGGGAGCAGCGGGCAGAGGAGCCATTGCCCCGGCCCTTCCCCTTGCTGGAGAAGGACGGGGTGTCTGTTCAGAGCTCCAGGCATGTGTTGCACATCTCTTGGAACAGCGGTCCTCCAGGCACCTCGGGCTCTTGCCCAAAACCCAGGGCACCCTTCTTCTGACCCGCACCATGTGCCCCCACCAGCCTCCCCACCCCACGGACCCACTCAGGGGGTGCCCCTCCACACACCCATCACAGCCTGGGGCGAGCCCTGCCCGGCCCTTGCCTACCCCCTTATAGCTCCCAGCTCTTTTCAGCATCTCTCCCTCTCACCATGGTGACTATCCTCAAGCACACCCCTTTCCTCAGGGCAGTGCCCACTCAGGCACCTTACTAACTGGGCTCAATTTTGAGCCCCTCCACTGGGCATCTCAAGCCCTGTCCAGCAATAGCCTGACCTACTTTGGCCCAGTGTGGCGTGCTCCCTTCCTGCTCAACCCATGGCAGCTTTGAGAGCGCGATCCCCTGGGCACGGCTTGCTCCAAAGCTCGGTCCAAGAGTCCTTCCGGGCAGCCAAAGGCCCAAATATTCCTTGCTTTGGAGGGCCTCAGAAGTGCGGGGCTCCCTTCGGACAAATAAGGAAAGGGGGGCCCAGCTAAGGTCCAAGTAGGATCTGAACGCAGGGGCTCATGTTCTCTCCACGGCCTCTGGATTTTGGCTTCATCCTGAATGAAGATGCAGACAGCCGCTCACTCGACTGGCACTCGCCACTAACTCGGCTGGCAGTCGTCCCTCGCTCGGCTGGCTCTCAATCATTACTGCGCTCCACCACAAACTGCCAGCGGGCTCCCGCAGCCACGGGGCACCACCATCCCTGCCACCTCACTCTCAGACAGCAGCTCAAGCTCCATTCACGTCCCATTTCGGGTCCTTTTGGACACTGGTGCCCACTGTATTGCAGCATCAATGGCTGCCCATCTCCAATTAGACATGTTTCTTTGCTCAGGTGATGGGGCTGCTTCTGCCACTTTCCACATTTTATAATTAATTTTGAATTTGCATCCTAGCCTACCTGGAATTTTAGTCTCTGCCCTTTCAGGACACCCGCAGCCTTAAGCTGCCTTGAGCAAACCAGGGATTAAAATAAAGATTATTTAGAAATTAAATAGCACCAAGTCCAAGAACCAGCACCCCAAGTTCCCTTCGGTGTCCTAAGTCACAGGGCAGCACTTCCTGACTAGTTGCGAGTGAGAGTCCTTGACAAAGGTTGTGCCATCCTACTATCAAGAAGAGAAACCCCACAGGGTTGCCGCTGACCAGAACCCTCATTCTGCACGCTGCGCGCAGGAGAAGCTGAGGTCACCCCAAGTCACCGAGCCAGGTGCAGACATTGAGCTCGGGCCTCCTGGCCTACCGCCCCAATCTGTTAATCAACAAGCTCTGATCTTCTCTCAAACCAGCTCCAGCAAGCCTGGCAATGTTGCACGCCAGCTCTGCCCCTCAGGATCACCTCCAATGAGCCGGAGGCCGGCCTGCAGGGGGGCACCCTGTCAGTGCTGATGAGGACCCCCAACGTGTGCCATCAGTGCACAAGGCCTTCCCAGGGCCCTGAAGCTATCCCTGTCACAGTCTCCATCCAGGACCATCTCCTAGTTGAGGGGTCCCACCTCAGTTTTCATTTCTTTGCCTTTACAAAAAGAGCAGCTGTAAACATTTTTGGATAGACTTCCTCTGATCCCTCTGGTACCACCTGGTGGTGATCCAAGGGCACACAAGGCTTGGGGCCTGTGGGCTGGGGGGATAAAGAGCTTTTCAGCACAGCTGGAACCCTGCTTGCTTTCCATATAGTCTCCACTTTTCTGGACCCTGAAAATCAAAAGGCTCAAAGAACCCGCCACGCTCGGGACTCAGTCTACATGTTACTTGACTAAGGAAATCAACATGGGACTAAAAGTGATTTTTTAAAAAGTTGTTTCAAGGTATACTGTCACACAAAGTCCAGTTTCTTAAAGATCAGTACAATGGTGGGGGATTCCACCCCCCAAATGTGGACCCTTAGAACACCATTTGTGCCCCCCCCAAGAGGTGCCCTTATTTAGGGCATTTGAGTATTTTAGGAGATTTGTCACATATTCTTGGTTAAACTGAATATTCGATTCCCCCCCCCCCCATTTCCAAATTATTTTGAATCAGTGGATTTGTGCATTTGTCTGTGTCACACTCATGAAGGAATGAGAGATGACCCTGGTCACAAAGGAGCACGGTCCTGATAACCCACTGGCTCTGGATTTTCTGAAGATGCTTCAACATTCTGACAAAGTTCCTGAAATTAATCAGGTCCCCCAATCCCAGCAAAGAGATTGGGAAGGGACTGCTAAAGTGACCCTGGAGCAATCCCCACCGGGGGCTTGTGTACAGAGAGAAAGTGTGCATCCCGGGCCTAGGAGGAGCCAGGCCACCCTGAGGCACGACCCTGTTCTGACCCAGTCTGGCAGCCTGAGATCCTCAACAAAACAGGGTAAGCGCAGTGAGTACCCCTCCCAATGACTCTAGAACAGGATGAGCATGTCCCCCATGACTCTAGAATAGGATGAGCATCCCTCCCAATGACTCTAGAACAGGGTGAGCATCCCTCCCCAATGACTAGAACTGGGTGAGCATCCCTCCCCATGACTCTAGAAAAGGGTGAGTTTTGCTCCCAATGACTCTAGAACAAAATGAGCATCTCTCCCAAAGAGTCTAGAACAGGTTGAGCCTCCCTCCCAAAGACTATAGAACAGGGTGAGTGTCCCTCCCCAACAACTCTAGAACCAAGTGAACTTCTCTCCCAATGACTCTAGAACAGGG
>JAJPUD010010543.1:0-17843 GCA_023553655.1 Myrmecobius fasciatus | reverse complement strand
AACTCTAGAACCAAGTGAACTTCTCTCCCAATGACTCTAGAACAGGGTGAGCATCCCTCCAAAAGATTCTAGAACAGGGTAAGCATCCATCCCCAATAATTCTAGAACAGAGTGAAGGCCCCTCCCAATGACTCTAGATCAGGGTGAGCATCCCTCCCAATAATTCTAGAACAGGATAAGCACCCCTCAATGATTCTAAAACAGAGTGAGCATCCCTTCCAAAGACTCTAGAACAGGTTGGACATCGCTCCCAAATATTCTAGAAAAGGGTGAGTGTCGCTCTCAAAGACTCTAGAACAGGACAAGTGTCCCTTCCCAATGACTCTAGAACAAGGTGACCCCCCTTCCCAACAACTCTAGAACAGAGTGAATGTCCCTACCAATAATTCTAGAACAGGGTGAGCATCTCTCCCCATGACTCCAGAACAGAGTGGACTTCCCTCCCCAACAACTCTAGAACTGAGTGAACTTCCCTCCCAATGACTCTAGAACAGGGTAAGCGTCCCTCCCCAACTGCATCATGGCACTCTGCAGAAGTCAGTGAATGCTCAGCTCTGCAGAGTGCTGTCAGTTAGCAGCATTACTGTGACCCCCAGAGGGCAAACATGTATTTGTCCAGCCCTGGTCTCCGGACGGTCATCCATCTGACTCTGGGTTGCCTTCCCTCCAACCTGCTCCTGCTCCTGCTCCTGACCTGACCATCTGTCTCTGGGGCCACCGTGCCCCCCGCTGCTCTCCCAGGTGGGCGCCAGACCCAGGCAATCCCACTTTCCCACCACGTTTCCCAGTTTCTTCCTGTACGCTGGTCCCCAGATGTCACTATCAGGCCCACTAGACTCGCTCCCCAAACCTCCCCCCGGACAGTCTCTTGCCTTCTCAACACCTTCTGCCCACACTTCTGGGACAAACGAATCCCTCCTGCATGCACTCCTGGGGATCCCCCCCCCTCGTTTCCTGTGCCAGGCCCGCTCCCCCCCCCCGTTCTTCTCCAGCTTCATTCTCAGCCATGTTCTCAAGCTGGGGGTCCCCTCCTCCAGGAAGCCCCTCCTCAAACTGCACACATTGTCTGATGCACCAATTAAATAAGTATATGCATTTCAGCAACCTCTGCTTGCATCTCATTTCTCAATTACAAAATAAGCTTCAGACAGTAAGACCCCTTGGTTTTCCCTGTACTTCACCCACAAACCCTCCACGTGTGGGAGAGAACTGAAGAGCCGGGGCAGCCCCCTGCTCCCCCCAGCCCCGCCTGCCTCCCTTACCTGACTTCTCACTGCTGGACGGTGGGAGGTCATCAAAAAGCAAAGGCCTTTTTTTCTGTGCTTCTCTCCCTGAAACACAAGCATCACAGGAGACTCAAAATGTGAGCAGCCAGCAAAGCTCAGTTTCTAGATCCTTCCTCTGAGGAGGGGGCTAAACAAGCCTGTAATCTCTGAAAGTCCAGACATAAGAAAGCTCGGAGAGGCGAAGGTCATTATTCGTTGAGAGCCATACTCATACTCAGGATGTCAGCCACGGGGACCACCTGCTCACTCCCAAGCCTGAACTAAAGCCCTCCTTGCATGTCCTCCTTCCTGATACTTCTCCCTATTTTCCTCTGCCTAGAGAAGAGCCCTCTCTGCTTTGAAGAAAGCAGTTTTCCAAGAGGGAATCTCCATCAACTGGAGAGTGGCTGAATAAATTATGGTATACGAATGTCATGGAATATGATTGTTCTGTGAGAAACGACCAGTGGGATGATTTCAGAGAGGCCTGGAGAGACATGCATGAACTGATGCTGAGTGAAATGAGCAGAACCAGGAGATCATTATACATGGTAACAACAAGATTATGTGATGAACAACTGCAAAGAACAATGTGGTGAGATTCAAGGCAGTTCCAAAGGATGGAAAATGCCATCTACATCCAGAAAATTATGGAAGCTGAATATGGCTGGAAGCACCGTATTTTCACTTTTTATTTTTGGTTTTTTCTTTCTCATGGTTTTTCCCCTTTTTGGTCTGTTTTTTCTTATACAACATGACAAACATGGAGACATTTAAAAGAATGGCACACATTTTGCCTATATCAGATTACTGCTGCCTGGGGAGGAGTGAGACAAGGGAGAGGAGAAAAATTTGGAACACAAAGTCTTACAAAAACAAATGCTAGAAACTATCTTTACGTGTATTTGGAAAAATAAAACACCATTGAAAAATTTTTAAAAAGAAAAAGGAAAAAAAAAGGGGGGGGGTTCTGAAATGCTAGTTATCCCAATAGGCTGTGGAATTTAAAAAGTAATGCTTCCAATTTCCATAGACCTTTAACAAAGAACCCAATCCAGACCCGAGTTGATGAAGAGAGATTACTTATTCATGCTTTTCTGGCAGGACTGTTGTCTTCAATTTCTTTTTTTTCTCCTCACCTGGAACCATGCTTTGAACACAACTCACACTGTTTGTGAATGAATGGCAAATGTTGCTTCTTATGGGCAAACATACTTTGTAACTCTCCACATCATATAAATCTAATTCAATATTTATGTGTAAGCTGTTGGGGAATAGAAAGGTAAGCAATGGCACAGCTCCTACTAATCAAGGGTTTATCTAATAGGGGAGAGAAGACAGGGTCACAAATGACTCCAAAAGAATTAAGTGAGGGCATAGGGACCCTGGCAGCTTCCTAGAAAAGAGAGTTTTTTTGCTGGCAGAGGTACGGGCAGGAGACAGCAGATGAGCTTACTTAGGGCTAAGGGGTTCAAGTTTGTCTGAATATGGTGGGGACAAGAAAAGAGGGAATAAAGAAGGGGGTCAGCCATGGGCCTCATTTATGGTTTTCTCTGTAACTTGTAGAATCTGATGAAGAAGCATAAAACTGGTATCAGAGGAGGATTCCTGGCTCCAGGGTCTCTCCATCTCATTCAGTGTCTTCTGGAGAGTCAGAAATGGGATCAAAGGAAGGAAAAGGAAGTGGGAGGGCGGCAGCTGGCCAGCTGAAGATCAGGAGATGCTCGAGTCTGGGAGAGGGGGGCAGCCCCTGAGGCCGGTCAGACTTGGTGGGAAGACGGTGGATTCAGGGAGCTGTTAATGGCAATGCTTCTCCTGCAGCGTAGGACAGAGGCCAGACAACAACCGCAGCTTAAAGGCCTGCGCAAGAAGCCGGAAGGGGGAGCAGAGAAGGTGACAGGTAACCAACAAATCTGCAAGCAACAGGTGAGCGATAAATGCTGAAAATGGGCACTCCAGGAGGCACCCCAAGGTCTGAGAAGCCGGGCAGATGTACCCCTCACACTGGAGACAACCACTGGCACATCAATCCTTGCCAGGGTTATCTCTTCATGCTCCTGGGCCTCTGGCTTCAAGGTTGGACTCCCAAAGGAAAGATAAGGGATTACGAAGGATGGAGTCCCTGGTGAGTCTATTTCCATTAGAGAATTTCCTTAGTGATTAGTATAAAAACACAGTTTTAAGAATTGTTTAATATTTAATACATTAATTTGAAGATTTTTTAGAACAATGCCCCAAGAAAGGTGGCTGAAAGAAGAAAAATGAAGCCAAAACTATGACCAAAATGAGAAGAAAAACATGGGTTATTTTTAGTACAGACTGAC
Organism: Myrmecobius fasciatus; assembly: GCA_023553655.1. Lineage (NCBI taxonomy): Eukaryota > Metazoa > Chordata > Mammalia > Dasyuromorphia > Myrmecobiidae > Myrmecobius > Myrmecobius fasciatus. The sequence goes on along the minus strand of JAJPUD010010543.1, from coordinate 14,254 downwards.
TACCTAAAATTCTGAGAATGGATAAAGACTGAGTTAAACGCAGAAATTAAAAACTAAAGTTCTAATGCATAAGAGGGTTTTGGAAAGGCCAAGCCAAAAATAAGCTTTGCATAATTTAATAAAGGTCAACAAGCTCGACAAGAGCCAGGATGAAGGAGGTTCAGAGATGAAAAACTGAAATGGAAAACTGTCGTCTTTGTTTAGAGATTTAAAGTTAGAGAGGCCTACCCTAGGCACTTCTATTACAAAGTGAAATAGCCAGGTGTACACCAGGAAAGGGGGCTTCTGGGACAGCTGGATTTCAAGCTACTATACTTTACAGACTACAGGTCACTTTGAAGGCACATTAAAAATGAGTCGTTTCTTCACAGCTGTTTTACATATAAATGTTTTATCACAATTCATATAAGCTATAAACAAATCAAAATTTTAAAACGAGGATCTTACTACTAAGGGCGAACCTCACTCCCAAAGCAGAAATTTCTCCTACAACAGCTCTTGATGAGCCTCTTTTAATACCTCCAGAAAATCAGAGCTCTAGAACCATTCCAGAGGGAATGATAATCTGAGACCACTGAGCTCTCCCGGATGACTCTTCAGATGATTTCCAGCTGCAGAATCCTCTAGGAGGCTGACCCCTTCTCAGCTGGATGACCTCCCACCAGGGGGTTGCTCCCTTTTCCGGAATGAGAGCCCCACAAGCCAAGCCATAGACATCTTCTTATTATGACTTTTAAATGCACAAAGTTCCAAGAAAACTAGTTATCCTGAAACAGTTATCGAAACCACCAAAAAACCACGCTTGTGGCCCTGAGGTCCCTCCCTGTCTTTTGGGCCTCCCGCCAGAGAGATGGAGGCAGAATCAGAACTCCTGGTCCGTGAGGTGGGGTCCTCAGGACAGCCTGTTTCCGACTCTGAGCAGAGAGCTTTCAGTTTAAACCCAAGGGGTTCAGAACTGGGAGGCTCCAGAGGAGCCATGGAAACCACCAGTGTCCCCACTGGGCTCCAGCTCACACAGTATGGGGCCAATCCAGGGGCACACACACTGAGTCTGGGGTCCCCCACTAAGGGCTTGAGTTGGAGGGGCAGGGGAAAGACCCCCAGGGGGCAGTGCACTGGCCTTGGCCTGGCCCTCAGGATGAGATGCCCCACTCAGGGCTGCCCACAGGCAGGAGCCCCTAGGCCCCAAAGCCACACCTCGGAGCCAGAGCGCAGCCACTGACCCAGGATGTCCCAGCCCAGCCTCCCTACCTTTGAGTCACAGCTCCAGGAGAAAGAGCAGTCCCCGTAAGTCACCTTTTTCTCAGACCCATAGCAACTTGAGGGCTGGATTGGCTGCTCCCCCCATTGGTGGGCACAGACCCCAGCGGGTCGGGTAGAGTTCGGGGCTCCCGTCAGTGTCTGGCAGGGTATGGGCAGTGGCCACAAGGACGAACTCTCCACATCACATAAATCTTGCTGCCCCCAAACAGGCGGAGATGGTGGGGGTTCATGGGGGGCACCCCCTTTTACATTACAATGGAAATGGGGCAGCGCCAGGCGCCTCGGCAGAACACTGCCCTAGGCACGGTCACGAGGGGTTTTCCTGAGAATCAGACCCCCCCCCTTCAATCTCGGGGGGGGGGGGGAGGGTCCTCACAGCCACCCAGAGACGGCACCCCCCCATCCTGTAGGCTAACGGGATGCTTGGGTTAGGTCTTCCGTCCTCCCCAAGAGACCCCTCCCCCGCAGGAATCCCAGGGGGTACCCCCAAAGCCCAGCACCCACAGCCATGGGGGAGTCAGGCTGAGGTCAGAGCTGAGCCACGTGACACGCCTGGCGCCGGGGCCACAGGGGGCCTCCTCCCTCCAAGGTCTGGGGCGGTGGGGGGGGGGGCAGCTCCTCCGCCCAATCTTGGAGGGCGGGGGTGGCCCTCAGGGCACTTAGAAGAGTTTCCTAGCCTGGAGCTCCCTGAGGACGGCTCCCCCGCCCCCTCCACGTGCCTCGGCCCACACCCGGGTCCGCTCCTCCCTTGGGTCTGGAGGGGGCGGGAGAAGGTGGGAATGGGGAGGGGGAAGCCAAAGGGTTAGGGGGATGGGAAGGGGAGGGAAGCGAGGAGGAGGGGCGAGGGGGCGGGGACGGTCAAGGCCCCGGGTTTTGGATTTAGCCGCTCCCGCCCCCGCCCGTACCCGGAGCCTCACCGGCAGTGGAGCGGGGCGAGGGCTCCGGCTCCGGCAAGTCCCCGAACAGGTCCATCCGTAACCGGAACCGGGCGGCGCGAGCACGGAACCAAACTTCGGCAGGAGAGGCGGCGGCGGCGGAGAAGGCGGAGGCGGCGGCGACAACCGAGAGGCTGACGCGGGAGCGGCGACGACGGCGGCAGCAGCGGCGGCCTCGGCCTCGGCCTGCTTGCTGCTGCCAATCACCGGGAGAGGGCGGGTTCGAAGAGACGGCCAATCGAAGGTCGGCCTGGGCCCGGATAAGGCGGGACGTCAGCCGGAAGTTACGGTACGCGGGGCCGCGTGCTCAGCCCAGGGGCGGGACTGGCGTGCTTTCGCGCCGGCTGCTGCGTTTCGGCCCTGGGACCGGAGACGGGTGACGGAGGGAGAAACCAGGTCTCAGTCGGTTCTTCCGGCCCAGGGGTATAGACTGCCCCCGCCGGGGGATGTCAGGAGGCTTCAGGGCGAACCGGAGGTGGGAGAGGAACCTTGTGGGGATCTCCGACCTGGCCGGATGGCGCACAGCACATGCGCACAACCCTCCCGGCGGGGCCATCTAGTTGTCTTTTATTCTGCGCTGGGGGCGGGGCCTGCGCCTTGATCCCTCCCTCCACTCGGGAGAGTCCCTGGTGGTAATCTAGGACCTAAGTTCCAAGGGAGCCCGCCCTGCCCTCCCGGAGCTTACCTTCTAGCTTTGGAGATGATGTAATTAAGTACCGGCCGGGATAGAGATCCCTGTGCCCCGGCTGTTAACCCGAGAGAAAAAATGGGCTTCTCTGACCTGCCCGGTCCCTCTGCACGCTGCCCACTCTCACCCAGGCCCGCTCCTCTCTGTATTGTAGTCTGACAGCCCGCCCTCACTGCCCACTCTTACCCAACCTGCCCCACTGCCCGCTCTGACAGCCCGCCCCACTGCACGCTGCCCGCTCTGACAGCCCGCCCCACTGCACTGCCCATTTTCCCTCAGCATGCCCCTTCTGCGCACTCCCACCTAGGCTGGCCTCTCTGCACGTTGCCTGTTCTAACCCAGCTCTGCCCCGCCAGATCTTGCCCACGGACCAACGTGGCCTCTGACACACTCGAGGCCCTCCATCTCCCACCTGCCACTTTTGCAGCAGCTCGTCCGCAGGCCTCCCTGTCTCTGCCAGTCTTCCTGCTGCCCTTCGGGACCAGCAGCTCCCTTTGACTGCCACCTGTTTAAGAATGGCATTCGTGTGTCTGGAGGCTCTTCCAGGAAGTGAGGATCCTTTCCCTTGTACTCTGTTTCCCAGCATCTCCTGCACAAAAGCCCTTTAATAAAAACTCATGCTTGACTGGGTGGGGAGCTCCGATGGAGGAGCTTCCACCGAGGCTGGCAGGCCCTTCTGCAGACGATAATCACAGATTTGAACCCAGACCCTCCTGGTTCTGAGAGTGGCTTTCTCTCCAACATGTCATGCTGTTCTCAGAAGCATAATGCAATTCTTAATTACATCAGTCTTCTGTTAGGCCACAAAAATGCCACAGGGTTTTTTTGTTTTTTGTTTTTTTTTTTTTGATGGGAGGGGAGCACTAGCAGCTGGGGAATCAAGAAAGGCCTCCCAGAGATGGAGGCAGATGGAGGGGGCATTGCCTTCCAGGCAAGGGGCACGGCTTGTGCAGAGGCATGGAGGGGGGAAACAGGAGCTAGTTTGGCTGCATTGTGGGAGTGTGGAGCACATCGTGGGTTCTTGGGATGCAGAGGGCTGGGCTGGCTTCAAATCCCTGAGTGGGCACGTCGCTCGAGTGACCCTGGGCCAAGGGATGTAGATCCTGGATGACTCCTCAGATGACTTCCAGCTGTAGAATCCTCCAGGAGGCTGACCCCTTCTCAGCTGGATGACCTCCCAGCAGGGGGTAGCTCCCTTTTCCGGAATGAGAGCCCCACAAGCCAAGCCCCAGACTTCCCTTCCCTTCTTGGGGCGCAGCATCTGTGACCTCAGGTAAGTAGGGAATACCTCAGCCGATCTTGTGTCAGCAGTGTGCCAGGCAGAGAGGCCCAGGATCGTGCTTGCTCTCCGTCTGCCACAGGGAAGGAAGCGATGGAGGGACTCCCCAACAGGCTTAGGGATGAGCCTGAGGGGGAAGTTCCACTTCCAGGAGGCTGATGCTTGGGCACCACCCCCAGGGTGTCCCTGAGCACCCGAGCTCCTCGGTCTGTGCTCTGCTGGCATAGCCTTCCAGCGCTCTGGGCACTGCTCGGTATTGACTTTTCAGGTCTTCCCACTGGACCTCCACATCAGACCCGAGGAGATGGTGGGGACCATGGCTAACCTTGGGTCATGTTGTTCCTCTGTCAGGCACTAGGTGGCACTACCAACCTACCAGGCTTCTATGGACTGGTCACTGTCCAGTCAGCTTGGGAGAGTAACCATTACCCCAAATGGATTTTCCTACCCCTTTGATGGTCTGTCTCTGAACAAAGACTCCATAGGCTAAGAGAATGGCTAGCTGCTGGTGGGTGATACCTTAGCATCCCCAACTCAGAGCTGGGAGGGACCCAAGAGGCCAATCTAAGCAGATCTTGTTTTAGACTTGAGGGGCCGGAGGCCCAGGGAAGTTCAGTGACGGGCTCACCCAGCTAGGAAGTGTCTGCAGTGGGAAGGGAACTTTCCTTCAAAGAGAAAAGTCAGGAGACGGGATGCTCAGTGGCCCACTTAGTAGGACTGGGTGAATGGACCCAAGAAGGGTTGAATCCCGAGAGGTCATTGGGGTACAGCAGGAGGTGAGGCACAGAGCAGGAGAAAGGTGGGCATAGAACATGAGCCAGAGTCCTAGACTGAGTGATGGGGGGCAATACGGACTGAGCTCACTCTCATCTCCTTCATCTAGAAATTGGGACTGAAAAAAGAATCGGAAGATAGAGGGGTGAGCTCATGAGGGTGGGAGCAGGGCAGGCTGCCAGAGCCCAGGAATGCCCAAGCAGAGGGGAGGCTGTCTCCTCCTCATGTGAGTAAAACACACAGCTTACATATGACTTTTTAATATTTATTCTTCTGAGATGAATCTATTAAATATTCAGATCATTTGTTTTACTTTCAGGTCTCTAAAGACTCCAAAATTTGCTTTAAAAATGAAGAACAAAAATGCTGAAGCTATTTAATAATAGTTACAGGAAGATAGGCCCATTACTGCAAATTGGAATTATGCCAACAGTGGCCATTGTGTTCATGCCCTTTAATCCAGAGATTCTGCTAATAAAGATATACCCCAAAAAGGTCAATGAAGGAAAGGGCCCATATATAGTGAAATATTGATAGCAACATATATGTATATATATATGTTGCTATCAATATTTCACTATGTATATATTTGTAAAAGAGAACTAGAAACAAAGTAAATGCCCATTGATTGGGGGCTGGCTAAGCAAATTGTGGTTTGCAAATAGAGAGAAATATTACTGTGCTGTGGGGATTGACAGATAAGAATATATCTGAAGCCTGGAAAAACATGAAAAATTGCAAAATTACAAAGAGGAGACACGGTCCTTAATTATTTTTAGAGGATAGAGTCTGCAATATTGCATGTATTTCCAGAGTTTTTGAACATATTGATAAATTTTGTCCTCTTCCTCTTTGTTTTTTTATTTCTTTGTTATATGGGATGGCTAGGGAGTGAGACTTAGGCAGTATAAAAACAAAACATATCAATAAAGATGTAATTAAAAAAAAATTCACTCCCCCTTTTAACCCTCAGGGTTATTTCTGGATCCCAAGAGGAACTCTTATACCTCTCCTCTCACCAACTAGCCTGCCCCTGCTGGTGGAGGGCAGAATAGCAGCTCCTGAGCACAAGTTGTCCTGAGCTATCACTCCTCAATAGGGAACCTACTAGTTCATCCTATACCATATTTGAAACCTTGCTATTGCCATTGACTTTTTAGCGTGCTTGGAACAGGCAGACTGATCTTCCAATCCTGTCTCTCACACTTCCTTATTGTGTGCCCAAAGCTGGCCAAATAACCTAAGTGCAGTTTCCATGGCAGTTAATGTTATCTAATCAGTTGCCAAGGCCTGCCAATTTTACCTTCCCATTATCAGGTCTATCACTGATCCACAATTCAGATAGAAAGGATCCCTGAGGGCTATATATCTACTTAGGAAACTACAAATTAACATTATCAATGCTGTATTTTTATCTATTTTGTTAAACATTTCCCAATTACATTTTAACCTAGTCTGAGTAGTTTTGTGGGCTGTGAATTTGATGCATCTGTACTTTGTAATGTGTAGCCCCTGTAATCTCTCCACTGATCCCTTCATCCAGATTTTTCATTTCTACTATCTCTTCCCTCTAATAATTTATTTCACTGCTTCCAGATTATTCTTAGATCTGTTAGTCACATCATTCCTATTCTAAAGCTTTTAATGACTTCTTGTTCCCCAGCAAATGAAAGCCCACCATTTTGCCAATCAATCAAGCAACAAACATTTACTAAGCACTTGTTATCTAAAAACTCAGTGTAGGATTTAATCTTAACTTACTTCTCTCTTTATTCTTTGCCTCAATAAAACTGGATTATTCATGGTGAACTTTACTGACATTGCCCATTTCTACCTGTCTAATTTTGCTCATACTGTTTCTGTGCCCAGAATACCTTCCTTTAACTCTTTCTACCTGTTTAAAAAAATCAGTCAACACATTTATTAAACACCTATTATGTGCCAAATGCTACATTAGATTCTGGGGATAGAACTGAAAAAGATACTCTCTAGCCTCAAGAAGCTTCTAAAACATGTTTCTAGGTGATGATCAATACAAACAATTCCAATAACTGAGGGGGCATTGGCCATGGCTCAGGAGATAAGCTCACCAGAAGGGGGCAGCATTTGAGATGAGCTTTCTAAGGAATACAGCACAGTCTTCTAAATATGGGCAACAATCTGTGCCAAAATGTGGAGACAAGAGATGAAATGTCCTGTTCTGGGAACAGCAAGGAGGCCAGTTTTGCTGGAATGCAACGGCATGGGGGAGGAGGGAGGGAGATAGCCTGTGGAATTTCTTATCTGCCCTTGAAATGAAAGCGCATTGGATTAAGAGAGGCCTCGGGTTCAAATCTCAGGGCAAATCCCTTCCACTCTTCGGACCTCAAGTTCCTCAGTATGCCCTCGTAGCTCTAGTTTCCATGTTAAGGACAGCCTCCTGCAGGAAGCCTTCCCAAGTCCTAATGATTTTTGTCCCCTCTGCCCCAGAGGTAGCCTTGCCTCTCATGCACTTTTCATACAGTGTTTACCACATGTGTAAGCTCTCTGAGGACAGAGATGTAGAAAGAAAGATTTAGGGGCTACATAATAACATCACTGAATATCAAAAAGCCTGTCATGTGTTGCCTATGTGCATGTGTGATGTTTCTTTCCCATTAGAATATAAACTCCTTAAGGGCAGACACTATTTTGTTGTTGGTGTTCATATATAAATACACACATATATGTACACACACTCATATATGTACATATGTATGTAAAATACTGGGCATATAGCAAGTACTTAAGAAATTAGCAGTCCATCCATCCATCCATCTTAGCTTCTTTTTCTATCTCTCCACCCATCGAGCTATCCTGACACTTATGTTGAGCCTTGGTTTTTTCATCTGTAAAATGGGGATAGTAACATCTGTCATACCTATCTCCCATGGTTGTTGTAAGGCTCAAATGAGAGGATGGGTGTGAATCCTATTAGAAACCTTAACTTGTGGTTGAAATGTCAGCTCTTGGGTTTAGATTCAATAGATTACAGAGAGAGACCTCCACCTCCTGACTGAAAGGCACAGAATGACATGCATGTTTGTTGATCGTGGCCAATATGGGAATTGCTGCTGCTTTTGTTTAATGGGGTGAAGAGGGAGGCAAAATAAACGCAAATTTATTGGACAAAATAATTTGAATTGTAACGAGGCTTCCATGGAAAAATGAGGGTTGAAGACACAATAGCAATTCTGTGACCTCATCAAGATAATTGCTTCAGTCCTTTAGTGCTCCATGATTGGGTACTTAATGTTAACCATAATAATTAGTCATGATCAAAATAATAGCTAACATTTATCTAGCATTTTAACTTTGTGAATCCCTTTACATTATTGTCCCATTTGATCCTTATAACTTGGTGAAGTAGATGCCATAGTTACCCTCATTTTACTGAAGAAGAAGCAGAGATTGAGAGAGATGAGTTGGTTTGGCCAAGATTGCAGGGCACATTAACAAAATGCAGTAGGAGGAGATTCATTTTGGGGTCAGAGGAGTTAGGCTTAAATCATCCCTCTCCTGCTAACTGTGTCATCTTGGCCCAGTCACTTCCCTTCTTTGCACCTCAATTTCCTCTTCTATAAAATGAAGAGGATTCATTGGATGGCATCTGAGACTTCTTCCAACTCTACCTCAGTGTTCCAATTAAAATGGTAGCTGCCAACATTTGAGAGGGCATTTGGCCCTACTTCTAATGGGAGCTAGCTTTTGGCAAACTTGAAAACACTGTATAAATGTTAACTACTGTTATTATTGTTTTAATCTCTAGAAAATAATTTGCAGGTGGATCATAACACCTGATCAAATCAAGTTGAAGGCAGAGGCTTCAGTGTCTGTATCCCCAGTATTCAGAGGTTTGGTGTCTGTATTCTCAGCACCTGGTGCAGTGCCTTGCACACAATAGGAGTGTCAGAAATGCTTGTTGAATCGAATTTCAGGGACAGAATTGTTGTTTTCTCCTGGGATCTCTAGTGTATGTCCTGATCAATCATTACTGGCTTGTTGCTGTAATTTGGAGGGTTCAATCTTTGGGTTGTTTGAACTTTCCTTGATGTATAAATAATGATAAAAACCACTTGTGTACAGTTCTGCCTCTATTTGCTTAAGCATTTTTTTTTTAAAACTTTTTTTCTTATTGATCTTCTGTTTTAAGTTCCAAGTGATAAAGAACTGGTTTTTTTTCAGTGATTTTAGGTAATGAGATGGCTGGTTGAATTTCATTTATGGATAGAGTGCTGGACATGGAAGCAAAAAGAAAGACTGGGTTCCAAAAGTTCTGACATTTACTAGTTCTGTGACCCTGGGCAGTTAATCCTTGAGCAAGCATTGATTAAATGCTTACTGGGCCAGGCTGAGTGCCAAGATGCAAAGAAAGGGATTAAATAGTCACTGACCTCCAGGAGCACCTAATCTAATGAGTAGGTCCATCTCTCTCTTGCCCCGAGCCTCAGGCAGCTCCCTAGCATTTATGAACTAAATTGTAGGAGGTCTGCATTCTGTGACAGGGACAAGACTATATTACCAATACATTAACAGCCCCTCTGCCATGAGAAAGAAAGACCTTTCCAGTTTGTTTTTTGCTTTTTTTTTTTTTTTTGAATATCACAGCTTATCAGAAGTCTTTTTCCTTATACCTCCTTTCTTGCAAACTTCCTCTTCCTGTTGAAGGCCCACTGTCCTCCCAGTGTCTCTGACTCACAAAGCTGAGCATCATTCTTGATTCCTGCCTCTCTTGTGCCCTCACTCTCATGTCCAGTATGTTCTTTCTGCCTTCTTGACATCTCTGGGCTAGACTCTCCCCTCTGGGCAGCATGGACCCTCCTCAGCTCCACTTACCTACTTCTATGGCTTTGTCCCTTGGTGTCTCCCATTCAAGCCTCTTCCCTGCTTAAATTATTATCAAAGGGAACTTCCTGCAACTCTGGTTGATCATATGACCTCTACTCAGCCTCTGGAACTCCTTCAGGACCAGCCAGTCAACAGTTTGCATTTTGAATGGTTGGATTTTAAAGCCCTTCACACCCCTTCTCTCTCCTACTTTTGCAATCTCCTTATATTTACTTCCCTTTCTGTCTGTTCATAGTCAGCAAGATGGTACAGTGGATTGAAAACTGAGTCTGAAGTCAGGAAGGTTTGAGTCAGACTCTTACTGTGTGACACTGGGCAAGTCCCTTAATCCTGTTTTCCTCAGTTTCCTCATTTGTAAAATGAGCTGGGAAAGGAAATGGTAAGCCACTTTAGTATTTTTGTCAAGAAAACTTCAGCTGGGGTCAGAAAGGGTCAGACACTACTGGAAAATGACTGAAAAACGACTTCCTGTTCTCGTGAACCCCACTGGCCATCTTGCTGTGCATTGCACAGGATGCTTTATTTGTGCCATTTGACTGACGTTCTCTTATGCTTGGAATGCCCTCCCTTCCTCATGTCTGCCTCCTGACTTCCTTCGGTTCCAGTCTCACATTCTGCCTTTCCAGGTTTGTGCTCTCTGGTTAATGCCTTCCCTTTGAGATTGCTTTTCATTTATACCTTGTATGATCTTGTCTCCCGTTATGTTATGCCCCGAATAAAAAAAATTATTATGGCCATCCTCTCCCCCTCCTTGCCATTAGGACTGGGAGAACTGAGTCAGGAAAAACCTTGGAGCTCCATCACCTTCACATACATTGTATCGTAAACTCCGGGTGCATTATCTTGGATTATTCCCCTCTCTTTGAGTATTGCCCCTTGCCTCTCTGTCTCCTTCTTTGACCTTTTTATCTTGACCCCCCCATCCTGTCAGAATTAGGTTATGATCCTTTCCTGGAATTATGGCTTGTCCACCCACCCAGTATCCGTGCTCCCCTCCCCCATCTGCCTTTGCAAACCCTAGTTAGCTAAAACCCTGTATAAGTTCCCTGCCTCAGTTCCTTGGGCCAGAATGGTTTTGGACACGAGGCCCATCCACACGGCTAGCCTAAAACTTACCATGTTGAAAGATTAAAAACTAATCTCTGTCTTGCCTCAGTTTCTCTGGGATTACAATTAGAATGTGAACTTGCGTTTTTGTCTTTCATTGCAAGTCTCTCCGGTGCACAGCACACTGCCATGGTTATCTGAAAAGGTCAGTAACCAGTAACCAGAATAAAAGCTTTGCACACGGTCAGTGTGGCCACAGTGCGGTGGGATATGCATCCCCCAAACTTGTTCACGTACATCAGAGCCCGGGGATTTTGATGGTTAGGGTTGGTTGGTTGTTAGGAGTGTGAGGAATTAACTGAGTGAAGATGCTGCTGGGAATATAGCCTTAAAAGTCACAGGGGTTTGTCATTTTCTTAGTTGAAATAGAACATGTCACAGGGGAGTGGGATGGGGTGGGCAGAGCAGAGAATTACTTTTTAGTCAGATTTATGTAACTGTTGCCCTTTGTTAGAGGGGACAGTTTAACAAAAATAGTGTCATATTTGGGAAAAGATTAGTATTTTTTTTAAAAAGAGGCATCAAGAAAACCTTTAAAAATATACAAACAAAAAAAGCCCAGAGCCACCGATCCAGTATTTGCATAAATGCCACATTTATTTCTTAACTGAACAATGCCTTGAGTGTACACAAACAGTTTAAGACCCTATATTTCAACACTCAGAGTTTAAGACATCAATAAAACTAGACTCATTACTTGAGTATTGTTGTTATTATACAGTGGTGCCCACAGCAATCACATATATACAAAGCAAGAGAAATGGTCTCCCAGCGCTTGGGGGATGGCGTCACAGGAAGAACTCATTTGGACAAACTAATTTATGGAAGCACAGGCAAAAAAAAAAAAAAAAAATCCAAAGGAACCACACCTCCCTTCATTTTTACAGCAAAGCCTCTCAGCAAATGACCCCTCCTGAAGAAAGACAGTTTCCTTCCCTAGCTTGGCAGTCCACAGATTGAGAGAGAGTGCAGGATACAAGAGACTGGTTGACCATTGCTTTCTCTTGGCTTGATAGCATCCCAACCTTCAACATGGCGGTCATTAAGACAGGTCAGGAGGGCCTCTGAGAGCTTCTCAGCAACTCCTTTTGGCTTGGTGGCCTCTTAAGAAAGCATCACCCCTAAAGTGTCCCGGGACTTGTAGGTCCCGCAGAATTCTTATTTCTTCTTTTGTGTAAGCACCCAGGTGATGGTTCTAGTGATAAAGTCTTTACCAAAAACATCATTACACGGTGATGGGCTCTTCCGACGAAGAGTTTGGAATCAATGAACTATTGACAGACATCTCATGCACGGTCATAGAGACCAGTCGAACAAACAGTGGGAAGACACCAAAGAGCATTTTCTATAGTTCATCTCCCATAGAATCCTATTTGGTCTCAGTCTGGTCTAAAGTCATGGCCAATTTGTATACAAGGATTTTCTGGTCACGGTCATGTCAAGGAAACGCTATTCCTCTTTTGAGAAAAAGTCATGCTGTTGTTTTGTTTTGTTCCCAGATCAGGTCTATCTTGTGATTTCATGAAATTGGGTCTGCCTTGCCTTGACCCTATGTGGTGAGAGGTGCTAGAGAATTCATTAATCATTAATTTTCACTTAAAATCCTTCTTGATAGTGAAGGGTTATCTTTGTAAATAGATTGCTACTAGATGGTGAGCATTGTTAAAACAATGTAAAAATGTGTTTATGGTTTAGGAATTCTTCCTCATCTTCATCTCTTCAACAATAGCTAGGATTTCTTTGCAACTATCTAAAGAAAAAAAAAACTACCTGGAAATTTGATTCTTGGACCCTAACAATAATAGGAGCAGGATTGTGATTCTGCTGCGGGGGAGAAATATCATGGGATACACAAAGGCAAATGAGGTTCAGAATCTTAGTTATTCCTAGGCTGGGATCAGACCTTAGAGGGAACTGTCATAAGTCGAGATCTACCTAATTGCTGGATTTCAGATCTTTGGATGTTTTGTAGGAAAATTCATATTAAATCCCCAAATGTATTGCATTTTTTCTGGTCCCCCTCAGCTTGTTTCCCCCTCAACTATCCCTCCCCTAAATAACAAACAGTGTGCTCTGCAGGTTGGCTGGCCTCAGGCACAGGTGTGCTTATCATTTGGAAGGGAGGAAGAAAGTCATTCCCAGTCCATGTTCTTCAGGATGGTTGACCTGACAACATGGCCCTGAACAGCTTTGATGACTGTTACCTTCCTCTAGAGGGGTACCCTTCCTCCCTGGAAAGCTGGAACTCTTGGAGGACTCAATGCTTACATCAACTTTTTCTTTCTTACTTTTCCTAGTATAGATTGAAAAACAACAATAGGCACCTGTAGAAAAAGATCTTATAGATAGAAAATCTTACTAATAACTTCACTAGGGGAAAAATCTTTTAATTAGATTTAAAGGGAGGAAAATGCAAAACAACATTTCCCAAAAGACCCTTGGTTCCAATTCAGGTTGAAGAAGTCTGGACTTCCAAAGGAAGAACTGAGCTCTAGTAGTGTCATCAAGGTGGTCTGAAATACAGCCTGTGCTAGCTTGGGAGAAGCTTCCGGCTCTTGTGGTTTTTAGTGACCAGGGTTTCACAGGGCTTTGTGTGTGTGTTAAATTTTCTACTCTAGTCGTCAGGCTATCATGACATACATAAAGGTCCCTGTCAAATTCTAGCCTCAAATCATATTTTTAGGGGCTGACATTTGCTCAAAATTCAGCATCCTGAAAAAATTTGGATCCTTTCTCCTGTATATCTCTTAGGAAAGATACTGGGGGGATTGAGATAACTTTTCAAAGGGAAAGTTTAAATAGAATCTTCCCTTGATCATGTCATGCTAGAAGGCCAAGGGGTATCCTATGTATTTTTGGAGGTAGAACAAAAAAAAATCCCAATCTTATAGCTTCTTGTAAAAAGAACAAAGGACACCTTTTATTGACTCTGCTTAGAAGGTGGGTGGTTTAAATGGCCATCAACTTGTAATGTAGATTTGACAATGGATGGTGACCATGGCAGGACAAAAATGGATGCCAGTGTGGTTGGAGAAGACCAGGAGGAAAAGCCAGTACCAGCCAATTGGGAAACATGACCGCTACCCACATTGACTTAGGGCCTGTGGGACAGAATTAAGTCCCATTGAAACAGAATGATTCCCTGGTCTGAACAGTTGTTCTAAGGACAATTAGAAAGGAAAGGAGAGGAGAAGGAAACCATCCACTAGAGAGTGGGATTTTTGAGATATCACAATATCCATTGTTGTGAGAAACTGGGGCAAAGCTGAGCACAAACTCTGAAATCTTGGCCCTGGGAACGAACAAATATGGTAGCGGGGTGGCTAGAGGAAAGGGAATCTG
>JAJPUD010010542.1:48724-61009 GCA_023553655.1 Myrmecobius fasciatus | reverse complement strand
TATTATTGTTCTGTAAGAAATGACCAACAGGAGGATTTCAGAGAGGATTGGAGAGACTTGCATGAACTGATGCTGAGTGAAATCAGCAGAACCAGGAGAACATTATACACAGCAACAAGACTATACGATGATCAATTTTGATGGACATTGTTCTCTTCAACAATGATGTGATTCAAACCAGTTGTTCTGTGATGAAGATAGTCATATACATCCAGAGAGAGGCCTGTGGGAACTGAGAGTGAACCACAACACAGCATTTTAATGCTTTCTGTGAATATTTCCATGCATTTTGTTTTCCTTCTTAGGTTGTTTTTTTCTTCTTCTCTTTCTAGATCTGATGTTTTTTGTGCAGTAAGATAACTATATAGATATGTATACATGTACTGTATTTGTCATATAATTTATCCTATCTAGCATGTATTAGATTACCTGTCATCTAGGGGTGGGGAGTGGGGGGAAGGAAAGGAAAAGCTTGGGAAAAAAAAGTTTTTTTGCAAAGGTCAATGTTAAAAGGTCACTCATATGTTTTGTAAATAAAAAGCTTTATAATAAAAAAAAAAGATCCTGTAGATGGAAAAACTAAATAAAGCCATGCCATCCATGAGGGGACCAAGAGATCTTAATCTTGCCAACTTCCCATGTTATTGTTGTGAATTTCTTTAACAGTACAGATCCAAAGTAAATGAAAAATAGGTTTTCAGCAGTCCCCAAAAGGGTCTTTACCTTCTGAGGGGAGTCTAATGAGTATAATGGGATATTTTAGTGTTTCATATTTTCCGTTTCTGTTCATGTGTGCTGTGAATATTGTGGATCTTATACATTTTCTGTAATGGAGGAACTAAAAAGTGACCTCATCCTAAACATTTGTATTGTAAACTGTATACCTTTGGAGTAGGAGACTTTGTTACCTATAAATGGGGAAAGGAATCAGCCATATTTAAGTATTTGTTTTGTTTTGTTTGTTTTAGAGATTTCCTTGGCATTTTCCTCCAAAAGTAGAGCAAAACCAGAGAACCAGATCCTGAAATCAGGGCTTCGGTGTATGTGTGTGGGCATCTAAGCCCCCAGGGTCCATATGAACCCCAGCAGGATATTGGGCCACAAATTTTATATATATATCCTACTTCTACTTAGCCAAGTTTGGGAATCATTTTTTACTTTCTCTTCCTTCTTCCTTCTTCCCCAAAATATTTAATCAGTTACCAAGTCTACATGATTGCCCCTCCACAACATATCTTGCACCAGTCTTTCTTTCAGCATTCACATAACCATCATCCTAATTCAGATCCTTATCTCTTCTTGCCTATTGGACAGCTGCAAAAGCTTCCTAATTGGTTTCCTGTTCTGTCTCTCCTTTCTCCAAACCATCTACATAGTTGCAAAATTAATATTCCTGTGGTACATTTCTGATCACATATATTCTTACCTGCCCAAGAAGCTTCAATCATTCCTTTCTGCTTCTGAGATAAAATACACTTTGGTATTTCACTCCCTTCATAAACTAGCTCCATCTTGTCTTTGTAGGCTGATTTTACATCACTTCTCTTCGTACATTCCATGTTCCATCCAAACTGGCTTATTTGCCATTCTACCTTCTATCATAATGCCTTTGTTTAGCTGTTTTTCATGCCTAGAATTGTGAACTCTTTGAAGTTAAGGACCATTTTTTGCCCCTTTTATCCCCAGGGCTTAGCACATTTCCTGTAACTTAATAGGTATTTAATAAATATTTATTACCTCCTCATCTTGGAATTCTTAACTCCATTTGGGGTTCACCTCAAGTGCCTCCAGCCAGAGCTCTTCCTTAATGTCCCAAGCTATTAGCAATTCCTTCCTCTCTGAAATTATTTTGTATTTTCTTCAAACATATTTTGAATTTACTTAACTGTGTACAAATTGTTTTTCTTCAACACATTGTTTTATTTTTAACTTTATACTCCTACAACCTAGTGCAATGCCTGGTTCACAGTTGATACTTAATAATTGGACTGGAACAGTAGATTATAAATTATTCACACTTAGCATTTATGTCATTTAACTTACAATGAGCAGGATAACATCAGTCATAATTAGATGACAAATGTTTCTTGATGATGATTATACAAATGCCCCCACAAAATTCATGTTTTTAAGACAATAGCATTATAGGAGTAGTTACCTTTTATATTGTTGAAGTCATGGGAAGATGGAAGATAGAAAGCTTCTTTCAAGACAGTTTAGGTACCATCTTCTTCAAGAGGTTTGAGACTTTAAAGCCTGTAGTAGTCTGTCTAGTAATTTAGTTTTCTGTCTTCCCCTCTAAATAACTATATTTATTTTATATATGTTTTGTATTCATTTGTCTGTATGGATACTATATTCCTTTTCCCAGCTTAATGTAAGTTCATTGGGGACAGAGACTTTCATTTTTGTCTGTATTTTGTACCTACCATAGTGTCATGTACATATTTAAGTATATAAAAAGATTTGTCAAATGAATTAATACATAGACCATACTACTGAAAGACCAGCTTCAACAGCCTCTTGCCATAGGAACTATAAGTATTGCTACTGTTATCTTTAAGAGGCTTTGAATTTGTAAACATAAATGAAATTACCATTCCTTCAGTAGTCAGTGGAGAGTGTAGGAGTTTTAACTTTGATTTATAAGAGTCTGTAAGGATACAACTAGTTTTAACTAATATTTGCAAAAAGCCTGAGTCTTAACTGTTATTTTAAAGAGTTTGATGCTTGCAAGAGATCTTTTTTAACAGTGATGGCTTGAGAGAAACAGAGGGCTGGATTTACCATTTATATTGTGAAAAAATGAGAAAAAGATTCTTGAAAAAATTCGGTCTGAAATTTTGAAAGCTGAATACTGGGGCTGTTCTCTAGAAGTGAGAAATCAAGATTAACTGTTAATAGTGACATATCTGGCTGTGAGCTTTCTCATTACTAACATGTAAATAATTATTTTTATGTTCTTATTGATTATAATATTAATAAATTAACTAGCTAGTCCTTAAGTTTTGACATATAGTGAGAGATGATCTTTTCCATCTTATTAAATAAGTAATATTTAATAACCTGGAGTTCTGGCTCTGAATTAATTATTTAGCAGATGAGAAAAAATGTTACAATTTTAGTCATTAATAAGCAAATTTGAAAACATATCCCTGGATTACCTTGGAATTTTAAAAGATGAGAATGAATATGGTAGTGAATCAAGTAATAGTATAAGGAGTAATCATTCTCATATATATGGTCTATATGGATAAGTTAGATGAAGATTTGGTTGATTTCAAATCCTGCTAGGTAACATTATTTCTCAGTGGATAAAAGTTTAGTAACTGATGTAGCCATGTGTGTATATATGCTAAAATTTATGTTATATTGATGAATTGATAATGAATTGACTTTCTATAATTGAACTAGCTTATACCATTAATGGAACAAGTAAGTTATTAAAATAGTAAATCCTTTTGTAATAAGAATTTTGTGAGTGTGGCATGAATTTTTGTTAGTCTGAATGAAAGATATTTGTGGATCTTACTAAGTCTCTGAGTTTCCAGCAAATAGATAAAATGTGTAAGGCTACACTCAGATAAGAAAAAGGACCTTTCCCTCTCTCACCTCAAAAGATTCTACTCAGCATAAAAATAATATTTACTTCTCCTGTTATCCTAGCTTGAAATCTGGACATTCCAGGATATTAGACAAAGGTAGTTAGAGATACCCACTTCAAATAAGACAAAAGAGGTTTCATAAAAATTTAACATCTGGGGGCAGCTAGGTGGCGCAGTGGATAGAGCACCAGCCCTGAAGTCGGGAGGACCTGAGTTCAAATTTGGTCTCAGACACTTAACATTCCCTAGCTGTGTGACCCTGGGCAAGTCACTTAACCTCAATTGCCTAAGGGGGGAAAAAATTAACATCTGTTGGGCCTTTTTTTAATTAAAAAAGATCAAGTGAAAATCTTAATTTTGAAGAAAACTCTATTTTCATGCTAAATTTCACCTCTATCTTCTGGTGTAAATTTACCAATGGCAACTATAAACTCTTTAAGTAAAAATAATAAAAAGATTTTCTAGGATTTCAAAGCTAGAAGGAATGTTAAAGATAAACGAATTCAATACTTTTGCATAAATATCTGTATTTAAGACTGGAGGTGTATGTTTACCTGGATGGTTGGAGTTTGTGAAACTTCTTACATAATAAACTCTTGGGCAACATTTTTGAAAACTGGCATTCCACGAATGTTGGTGGTTTGTCTTGATCTTTTCCTCATCTCCTATCTCTTGTATTTAGTAATACTGTCCAGTTGAGGACACTGCTGAGCTGACATTTTATGATTTGAATTCCCCTACAGTGAGAATATTAAAACTGTAATCTGAGACTTATTCTTTTAATGCTTCATATGGAAAAGTTTAGGACTTAGAATGATAGTATATTGTTGTTATAGTGTGAAATTGTACCTATTTGAAATGGCATGAGATGAGATAGTACCAAATGGAATTCTTTGCCAAAAGACTTAATCACCTGTTATTGTAGAAGAAATTATGTTACAACCAAAAAAAGATGTGCAATTCATTTTACAAGTTGTAAAAGGCAAGAGTGGGGGGGGGGAGAGCAGAGCAAAATAACTAACTTTTTAGTTACAAAAAACTATCTTTAATCTAGACAACAAATAGCCAGTTGTGGAAAGGAAATTCAGAAAGTAATTAATGTAAACTTGTATTTTTCCCACTGCATGGCTGGCTTTTAGTGGAGCTTCATGAAAGTATAAGCTGAAAGCCAATAAAAAATTTTTGATCTTTTTCTTTTGGCTATTTCATGCAATATGATACTTTTGTAATAATAAAAACTTCTGTTTGACCCAGGGGGCTAAAGAGATTGCTCCCTCTTCTACTAATAGGCCTCTTTAATTTTGGAGTCACACATATGGATCAGTTTTAGACTAGGGTAACCTGACCATATAAAAGAAGTTCTTGTACTGTTTGCCTGTTTACATCCCCACCCCAGAGTTTTTTAAAAACTTAATTTACTTAAGAAATTTACTTAAAACTAAAGGTTGGCTCATGTTTAGAGTCTCTCCAAAATGGAAAGAAATCTATATATTATGCAAATTATGTATAGGAAAGCTATTTATTTTCTTCACAGAAAAATGTTCAATGCAAAGACTTAAACTACTAGCAATAATTACACAGTTACTGATATACTTTCCTAAGAGGTTGACCTATGATAGACTGTGAATTCCTCAAGGGCAGGGATCATATTTTATCTTTCTTTTATCCCCAAAACTTTACACAAAACTTGGTACATATTGAGTACTTAATAAATGTTTACTTGCTGACAAATATCAAAACATGGAATATTTTGTGAAACTACTGAATAAGCCATGGAACATCCATGCACTATTTCACTAAAAGTCCTCATCTTTTGCCAAACCATTCCAAGGTTTAGGTTCATCCTTCTTTTGGTGATCATTTCCTCCCCAAAGTACTATACTGAACGTGGAAAGGGCACATGTTGCAATGCAGATAACAGTGATTGTAGAGCAAGGATTTTCTGACTTTTCAGACCCACAGGATTAGCCATCATAGGTGGGATTCCAAGGAACCACCTAAAATTTATTCTATCATTCTAAATCAAAAAGGTCTTCATCACTGAGACAAATTTCTCTGAAAGTGGTAAGGGTGAAGGCTCAGCATTCAGAGGAGTGTGCTCCAATCTAGCTCCTTAAACATTTTCTAAAACAGGGGAAATGATGTTCAGAAACACATTAAATGCCAGGAATGAATGCTGGCAAAAATGATTTAAGTGCAATTCAGAAGGAAAATTCATCCCTTCCCATCTTCTATCAATGTTAGTTTCAACAATAACCATGCAATAATATCTATACTGGCTTTTCAATAGAGAGGCTAAGTAAATTTAGTGTTTTGTAAACTGGCATGATAAATCCAAAATATCATTTATTATTTAGAGAAACCTTAGTTAATGACAGCAATTTTCTTTGCATAATTCCAGTGAGCAGCACACATCAGCAAAAGTCCAAGGACATTTGAGTAACAGAAAAGGTGACTCAACATTAACTTGGTACAAGCAATAACACCATACTGATCCACATTCCCAGGTCATGTGTCATGACTTAGAAAAGAAAAGAAAGTTGCATTGTGGTAGCACCCAAACTTAGATCATATATTAAGCTATTTACCAGGAACAAGTTAGTGTTATCAGAAATGAGCAGCATTTAGGATTAAAAATGCAAATTGGCTTAATCTACATACCTAAATATAATAAGTCATTTCCTGGGATAAGCTTCTATAAACACTGATTATTATATTAAATGCAAAGTCAGTCTAGAATTTACACATTTTAAAGTAGTAGTATTTTCATCTCTTTCTTGCCAACACAATCACTACTGTATTCCCTTTGTCTTCTTTGTTTTTAATCTTCCTAGGATATTCTCCTCTCACCCATTTTCCTCCCTCTGATGAAGAGAGGAAAAATAATATGATATTATGTTAAAATTTTGATAAAGCATGGAAATTGTCTAATCAAAACTGGAGAGGTGTGGTAGCAAAAGGAAATAGAAATGATTGTCAAATATTCCCTCCACCATTGACCTTAGGATAGTGACAAGAGTAGGATAGTAACCTCATCTCTCTATATTAGGACTGGAGGAAAGGAAACAAGAGAAGATCACAGCCTTTCTGCTTCTTTCCTTACCTTCATATTCTATGTTTGAATGGATAAATTGATCTCACTCCCTTTTCTCTCCTTTGAAGTCTTCAGCCTAGAACAAAAGAGACACTAATGAGGAAAGAAAGAGTTGGGAGTATGAAGGGTGATGAGAAGGGAAATGAAGTAAGCAGATTTCAATGGGATTGTTGTAACAGCAATTTGTTTCCTCTATATCCTGTACTGTAGTATCATTGAGCCTGTATTTCTCCATGAGGATGTCTTAAGAGACTAAGTAACACCCAGTTTCAATAATAGTAGTGGCTGACACATAGAATTGTAGTCCCATTTCTCTAGACAGGTTTGGCAAATCTCAAGGACAGTCCTGCAGCACTGTGTCTCCTATTTAGGGAAGAAAAGATAGATGAAAAAAGATAGATGAGTGACAAGGTAAACGTGTTGTGTACCCCCTTTTTTTCAACCACAGGCATGTGAGGTACTAGCTTTTGGGAATTTACAAAAGTGCTTTTCATTCATTATCACATTATTAGATCTTCACAACACTATGAGGCATACAGGGCAGGTACTTTTATCCCTAATTTGCTGATTAAGGCTTAGAGAAGTAGCATCTGAGGCTGAATTTAAATCCAGGTCTCCTTCCTACGAATCCAGAAAAGATTCATGTTCAATTCTTTTTGAGCTAGAAGAGACCTTGGAGCTACTTTAATAAAACTCCTTCCTTTTTCAATAAGCAAACGGTAAGGATCATTTCAAAGACCCCAAGTCTTTTATCAGTCATCTGAATTGTTAGAAAAGACATTTAGTCTCATTTTCTCCTTTTTTGAATATCCAGTTCCTAAAAGAACTAGTTTATTTTAATTTCAGGTGAAACAACCTAGCATATTTGCATTTTGTAGAAACCAAGAATTTTAGCACTAAAAGGGATCTTCTACTATATATAATTTTCTCTCCTTGAGTGGTTGTCTTATATTTTCTTCTGGATTTTCAGTCTTCTGATTTGTTCTATCATTTCTTTCTGCCTCTTGGAATTGTTTATTTACTTTTTGGTCTTCTCAGTTTTTGAGGGAGTCCATTGTTTGATTTACAACATTCTTTTCTAGGTTACTTATTCTACTTCCATTTCTTTCCTCCAAAGTTCTTGTTTTTTCTATGAATTCATGTATTCATTACAGAAATTTAATATTTTTCTTTTGATTTTGCTTGTAATTGTTTATCCTCTTCTTTTGGGGGATCTTTAGATTTACAGTAATTTTTAATGATGGTCAATGCTTTCTTTGATTTACTCATCTCTCCAACTTTAGTTGCTGAATTGGGACTTTGTGACAAAGTGAATGTAATACTCTAATGATGTGATTTTGAGTGGGATGGTTGTGCCTGGATCCACTGAGTTCTTGTACTGACCTCTACTTTTTGGAGTTAGGCCTTCCTGAATCTTTAAGGCTCAGAATGATGAATTTTCAGGGGCCTCTTTGGCATCTCAGGACAATGTTAGGAACTTCAAGACCCCTGGCCTGGGAAATTCAGGTCTGAATGTGGAAATACTGTGCTAGTCAGTGATAAGACTAATCACCAAAGCTTCCAAGATTCCAATCCTATTGTTTTATGAACACTCTGGAGATTTCTGACTACCCTGATGGTTTCTCAGGAAAGCCCTCTGTCTGGATGCTCCCAGACAAAGATCTGTGCTAATATATATATATATATAATGTATATATTCTTTGACATGTGCAGCTCTTTGCTGGAGGGAGGAGTTTCTCCTTTTCTAGTCTCTGTAAACTTCTGGTTAACTTTTTGTTCAATTTCTTTACTACAGTTTCACTCTGAATTTCTTGATCATTATAGAGATTGATATGAACTTCAGGATCTTGTTGGAGTAGGTATGTGGGAGCTGGGCAATCTGCATTCAGACAACCATCTTGGCAGGAAATCAAGAAGGATTTCAAGTGTATTACCAGAGGAAAAAAATGTTCCTACTTTCCACATTCAGTATCACTAGAAGACTAGATCTTTAGTGATGAATTTTTCAGCTATGAAAATCTACAAAACTGACAAAAAATTTTAAATGGCCCTCTTTTTTATGTGTCTCCACTTCTACAGTGGCAGTAGTAGAAGTGGCAGAAAAATAGGTCAAGGATGCTGAGAATCACAGATTTTAGAGCACATAGAAATATTAATTTATTTATTGTCTCTCAAAATATGAGATCTTCGTCCAAAAACCATTTAGTTTACTTAGGCCTAGAGGAAATGAACCACTTCAACATTGATTTCCTCTTAGTTAGTGAATGAATAAATGAATGAAAAAATATGTTAATCTCATTATGTTCAAGTCTAAATGATGGGAATACAACAACAAGCTATCATCAGTCTCTCTTCTAAAGGATTTCACTTTCTAATGGTAGGTGACAACATTTATAAGATAGTTAGAGGGGGTGGCCTCAGGAGGAGGAGTATGTGTGGTGACATGGTTTGGAAATGGCCCAGAAGTTTTGTGGAAGCTTGGTTCTGTGCATGAAATGATAAGTTTACTTCTCAGAGTCCATGGGAGGGAGCCCAGGGAGGGGGGCAAAGAAGATGATCAAAAAAAGACCAAAAGTCATAACAAAAAAAGATGCAGCTAAATGGAAGTCTAGCTCATGGGTTTTCTTTGGAGAGATGATTAAGAGAGCTGATGAAATTGTTTTCATCATGCACCCAAAGAAAACAAGAAGCCCAATTTAATAGGACATCTGATTATTTTGGCTTATGATAATCAACAAAAAGACCACAATGAAAATAAGTGCAATTTATCTGCCAACTTCTGTTGTAGAGGAGAGAAAAAAATTCAGAAAATTTCTGGGAATAAACTGGCAATATCCTCCAAACGAGACCAACATATACCTTGACATGACATGTTTTCAGTGTAGCATAGGGGAAACCAACAAAAAAAATTTTTTCCCAGAATTATGGTAAATGATCAAGAAATAACAAGTCAAAGACTGGTAGGCCCTATAGAAATCTCCTAACTGTATATAACTTCATATTTTTTTCTAAGAAGAGAGTTAGAAATAGTTATGAACACCAAGTATCTTCACAAAGAAATTAAATTGGTTATATCTTAAGGCAGAAAAATGCAATTTTGCTTCATAGGATTTATAAAGATAAAGTTGAGAGAAACCATAGAGTTCACCTAGTCCAAGTATCTTGTTTTATAGCTTCTTTATGAGATTCTGAGAGGTTTCATGATTTGTCCAGATTCACACAGGTAATAAGTTGCCAAGCAGTCATTCAAATTCAAATCCTGTGACTTCAACTTCAGCAGTCTTTCCACTGTACCTCATTATTTATAATCAGATCATCAACTTGCTAGAATATTATTGATTCTGACTTAATATAATGATCCAGGATAATTTAAGCCAGTATATCCGTGAAAAATCTGTATGCTGGCTTATTTATACTCAAAGTTCAATATTATTTCTACTATGGTTTAAATAAGTTAAATCTGTAACCTTTTCAGAAGTTACCTGACCTTTGATTTCTTACATATCCATTTTTTTCAGCATTGGACAAGAGAGTAATTATTTCAAGACTGTTTCCCCAAACAACATGAGTAACTCTGTTTTTCCATGCTATCAGAAGAGATAATTAATGAATTCTTGGCAAAGATATTGGAGTGGTTTGCCATTTCCTTCTCCAGCTCATTTTATGAATGAAGAAATCGAAGCAAACAGGGTTAAGTGACTTGACCAAAGTCACACAGCTACTAAGTGTTTGAGGCCAAATGATGAACAGAATGGAGTTGCCAGAGGGTGAGGATGACTGGAAAGTGACAAGAGTCTGGCCAAAAATGGTAGAAATATTAATATTATACCCTAAAGGCTGTTTGCATTTCAACCAATTTCAAATTCTGGATTTTCAGGCATTAGCAATCTGTGACAATTTTGGGGGGAGGAGAGGAAGGAATAGGAAGATCTTTCTGTTATCCTTGAAATAATCCTACATTCAAGGCTGTCTCTATGAAAAAACATAACATGGCAACTAAACCTAGAAACAGTAAAATAAACAAAAAAAAAAACCCATTCTACCCTTCCAATCTTTCTGTCATAACAAAAGGAATATCTGTTGTTATTCTCATTTTACAGATAAAGGGATTTTGGCACAAAGAAGTAAGCCATATTCTGTAAGTGAATTGTTAGCTGTACCATGCCTGGATCTAGGTCCTAATCTTCTGGACTTTGATTCAATTCAAATTAATAATAATCCATGTTTTGAAACATCTTGTATTCTCATCCTTGATATTTCCTGAATCTTTTGGCTCCAGCAAAAAGCAGAACTGCAGAGAATCAGGAATAAATTGTCCCTTTTTTAGCCACAAAAGTCAATAACCAATGTCATAAATCAATTAATCAACACACATTTAACAATGCTTGTTGGAGTCAGGCACTCTGCTAGGCACTTGGGTTACAATGACAAGATGAAATAGTCCCCCTTTAAAAGAAATTTGTATTCTAATAGACAGTAGCAAAAGGATATGTAATAGAACCTAATAATGGGAAATTGATTTACTTTTAGCTTTTGAAAAAGGATATTTATTTTGAAGATATAGTAATATATAAAGTACAAATTTTTTCCCCTAGTACCTTGGGGACAAATTCTCTTCTATCCTACTGCAGGCTTTGGGAGAATGATCCCAAATTTAGTTCAGTTCCTACATAGTCTTGGTGCCACAAAGTTCTTATCTAAATGGGGCATTGCTGCCTAGAGTCCCTGCCTTATCAAATACTAGGCTGAGTCCTGGAAGACACCTCTCACTACTCAGGGCATTGATGCTGATCTGGTTACAGAGCCCAGATGGTACAGGATTCCTGGAAACCCTGACACTTGCTTTCCTGACATTTTGTAATTCACAAGGCAAGCCTCCAGATTAGTCTTCCTCACTTTAAATGAAAGAATAAAAGCAAAAGGAGGTAATGGACCAAGAATTGTTTTCATAGGGCTGCAATGCAGTAAAAGACAAAGTTCAAGGTTTCCCCACTCAAAGCATTACCTCTTAACATACACTGTCAGAGAAAGAGTCAAACTACTAGAGTTGTCAAAAGAGCAAAGTTCTACATTGGGGCATTTAAAACAAATTGAGTGGGCTGCTTTAGGACAAATGTAGGAACACAACATGGATAGTAAGCCCTCCGAGTAGTTCTGGATTGGGGGTGTTCTACCTTTTTTTAATCACTTATGCTTCACCCCTTTAATCACTATCCTGGGCTTAGAGGTGACTACTTTCAAGCCTCTCGTGAAACTATTGCTTTATCAACTGCAACCAAGCTAAGAGAAACTAAGCAAGAGAAAAAGTGCAAAATGGTATACCTGGAGGGTTTAAAGAAGCACAATGAATAGCTTGTGGGAGATGGCTGAGAAGCCAAGCAACTCCTCATCTTGTATCCTCCGATATCTTGCTTACTAAAATACCAGGAAAAGGGAATTCCAGGTCTTGGTGACAGTTTTCCTCTTACCCCAAAGACTGAAAAATCATTAGTGAAGTCTCAAGCTCACTTCCCAATCCACTTCTTTCCTTTTTTCTTTTCCTTTCCTCTCTCCCTCCCTTCCTCCCTCCCTCCCTTCCTCCCTCCC